>JAPYZE010000852.1:0-44090 GCA_030522805.1 Leptomastidea abnormis
CTTATAAAGGATGGTTTTATAAAAAATACCTTATTTAAGTGCTTTATAAAAAAATTTCTATTTTTTGAGTTTTATATGGTTTTTACGGTTTTCTGGGTTTTTTATTTTTATTTTACTAAACAAACATCACCCATTACAAGCAAAGTTACCCCAATAATAAACAAGTTAAAAAATTATAAAACTGTATTTGGAAAATAAACATTTTACATTAATATTAAATTATAGTTAGATAAAGTAAAAGAAATTACTTAGAAATAAAAATATAATTGTCAATTACTTAATTATGGGTTGAATGGCAAATAAAATCAACAAACATCATTGCATTCGATTTATCAGATACAATAATTTATTTTATTATTATTATTATCATCAGCTCTTTTCTCTCTTTATGAGTACGATATTACCGTTACATAAAGAAGTAATAATAATATAATTGAATACGAAGTACGAAATCTATGCTAGAGATTCGCTATAATTTTTTATATTATTTTTTATTATATATTTTCTTTATTTTTTTTTATTTATTTCTCATTTACCACATATACAAATCAAACGGTCAACCATATACACTACCGCCGATAGGTACAGAATTTTTTTTATTCATATACGTATATATATATCTATAATTTTTTGTTTCTCATTTAACTCGTTCTTGCGCCGCTTATCATTTTTTTTTTATAATTTTTTTTTTTGTTCGTTTTGCCGCTCGACTTAGTTCAATTTTCGCATACTCGATTTATACTCGATTGTTCCGTTTATCAACGAAGATAAATAGATAGACAGAGTTTGCGCGTTTGTTTTTAAACGCTGCCGCGCAAGCATCGACAGGAAGACTGTAGTTTCATTTGCGATTATTATTCGTTTTTTTTTTCAATATACATATATTATAGATTTTTTTTTAAATATATAATATAATCTTTTTTTTTCTCGCTTCGACACATTTCTTTTTTATCCGCTTGTACATTCACACGACGATACGACACGTAATAGAGACATTAAAGCTTTTATAACTTTGAAAATCAATAAAATCCTTTGAAATTCAATAAAGTTTGTTTGGTTTTATATTTTTTTTCCGATAAAACAGCAAGTAGACAGTACGTAGTATAATATAGGATGAAGTAAGTTATGACAGTCACGATTGGCTGCTCAGCAGAATAATATACAACTCGTTTGTTATATACATTCCTAAAATGAGAATCGCTTGTGTCACTTACCACATACTTCATTCACTAAATTTTTCTCTATTACAAATTAGAAACGCGAGGCTTTTTATACATACACACACTTACACACATACACACACACGGTTTACTCGTTTTATAGCACATCGCTTCGCGAGAAGTTTTGACGTCCATTCAAGAGATACTTAAAAGACGTCTAGACTACATTCATAATAACGAGTTTATGCCGTCAAAATATATGACGCGTTAATGCATCGTTTCTTTTTTTTTATTTTTATTTTTTTATCCTTTCATGCATAATTTTACACTTATTATACATGGTCAACATTTTCTCGCTATTATAGTCTGTTATTATAGCAAAATTTTTTTGGTCTAATCTAGTCTCGTTCTAGTACATAAAGACGCGTCATTTTTTTTTTTTATTATTATTATTTTTCTTTTTGCGAGATAAAGAAGTTTGTTGATACACAAGTTTTATAGTTTAAGTACATTTAATCAATTTTAAATATCATTTTTATATTTATTGGTTTTTTTAATGTCAGTCGATTGTGATCCTGTATTTTGAAAGTTTTATTATTTTTTTTTTCTAGGTCTTACTTTTTAGCTTATTAGCGATTTAATAACTAAATATATATATTTATAGCGAATAAATTTTCTTATTCTCTTTTTTCTGCTTGTATACACACACACACGTGGTACATACATCCACACAGAATATACATTCGATTAATTTTAAATTGCCAACAGCACACAATTAATTACTGCGTAAAAACATTAGCGCCGCGATTTTAGCGTAAATGCACACTATTATTTAATTATTATTATTTTTTTTTATTGTAGTAATCTGCAATTTTTTATTTATTTTTTTTTTCTTGTTCTTTTGTCCGTTATTATAAGCGTGTAAAAATTCATATCGAGCTTTATTATTTATTTCATCTAAAAATTATTTGATCGACTTGTAAAAAAAGCAACAAAAAAATAGCAGTAATTACACAGCAATATTAAAAAAAGCGCGAGAATAAAAAAAAACATAATTGGCTATAGTCGATAAATTCTCGAGATTGGCTTTTATAAAGCAGCATGTGTATTTGCGCTGGACAGGTATGGGTTAATGATAATAAAGGCCGTCGGAGCACGTTTGAATTGTCGCTTAAAGAGCATAATTTTATGCTCATGGATATATTACATTATGAGTATGTCACCCGGTGCGATTTTTTTTTTTCTCGATGGTTGTGCGCGTCCGATCAGTCATTAAGCTTGAGCTTTACTTATTTAATTATTTTAGCTTATTAGCTGATATATTAAAAAAGGAGATTTATTTTTTCTTATACGCGTATGTAGGCAAAAATCATCCGTATTCTAAACGGAGTATATTATCTTTTTATTTTCACATTCAGAGAGAAAAGGGCTACCTTTGTTTTTTTTTATTTTTTTTTTTTAATGATTTATAAGTTGTTTCATTGTCTAAATTATTTGATACAAAGTATCGCACGATAATTACTAATACCACTTTTTAATGAGCAAATTTGAAAATTTTAAAACTATTTTATTTTTTGCTCCGATGTATATCGTTTAATAATCGTTTGATATCTTTAAAAAGAAAAATTTATAAATTAAAGATGAATTAATAAATTCGGTATTCTTATCAAGTTTATTATATATTCAAAAGTTTTATATTAATGCAATATATATTCCTCACATATGCTTAGCCCATTCATCATATTTATTTTCTCTCCCAATATTAATTAAACGCACAGGATTGTCATCAATTCGTCATAAATACAATTTTTTGAACTTCATAACATCAGTAGATTACAGATTAATTAATCAGTATATTCATTTTCTTTTTTTTTTTCAAATAAAATGACAATACTTTCAACCGTTTTTTAAGCTCCGTTATTTCATTTATTTATTTTGTTTTTTCAAAAGTTTCACTTAACCATCGCAATTAAACTATCACAATTCGAATGTTTTATGTATATGAATCAAGTGATGATTTTTTATTTTTAAATTTTAATAATATAAATAGAATTTGTTTTGATTGATTATCAGAAATAATTATTGATAAGATTGTTAATAAACATTTCGATAAAATATAGAACATCATTGAATTACAAAAAAAAATTTAGAGAATATTTTGCTTTCTTTAACCGTATACTTCATTAAACGTTGATTAAAAAACGCCGATAATATGTTTAGATTAAACATTTTTAATTTGCTCATATTACCGATCAACAACACTTACCATTTACAATCCATAATAAATTTTATTATTTTTTTTATCAATTCATGGATAAACACGATACGCGTTTGCCATTTTAAATATAACAAAATTTATTGATCATAAAATCTATTTTTTTTTTTAATAGCAATTCAACACGATATATTTCATTTCTTTATCCTTTCATCTATTTTTTTTTCTATGATTCTAAACAATTTTATTTTCTGTATTATTTTAGGATTACGATTCTCATCAAGAGATTTATTTTAATTTTTCAAAAAAAGAGAGATGATTAAATTGCAATTGATTATTATCTATTGCTTTGTTAACAAATATATTTGTAATTAAGGCGTGGTATATATTTCTGATTTCACAATGACTATATATATAAATTCAGACATGAAGCACCGGATTTATAATTTTTAAATACTGTGTTATTAAGTATAGAATGTTATAGAAGTCACGGTATACATTCACGGTACAAGGATTTATCTATTTTAAAATATATTCATATTTGTGCCGTTTATATTTATCAACATTATTATTTTTCTTATTTTTTTTTTTCATTATCTTTCTCAGTTGTATCAACTATTTTATTTTATATCATCATCCGACAAATTTTGTATTTTATACAATTAATAAATTAAATATTCTTGTATCATACAACATAAAAAAAAAATCACGATCGCTTGTACAGCGAAAAAATAAAAATAAATTCTATAATACACGTTTTGTACAATTGTCGCTTAACCGATTTTTCAAAAAGACACACACACACATACACGAACAAAAAAAAAAAAAAAAATTAGATGGGACATTAAACAAAGACAGTCAACATTTCACCGTCTGATTAATTTATCTAGGAACTTAAAAGAATTTCTCAGAGAATCGACTACTCAATGCTTACAAGCTACAACAATAATAGCGATCAATTCTCTTAAAAATTCTTGCGCGTATATAATACATAAGTGCATTGTTTGTTGCAATATTATCGTCCTTATCAAATTTTACTTTGATATTTTTCTATATAATTTGGTGTTGTTCTATATATGTTTTACATGACGATTTAATATATTTAAGTGCGCTATTATGACGATTCGATCGTCGTTTATTATACAGAAAAGTGCAGTTTAAATTAAATTTATAAAAATTGTATGTAAATCTGTATGTATAGTGTTTGTGTGTGGGTATGCGTAAAGATGAAAAGTGACGCGATTCCTCGGTACATTTAAATATCTATATAATAAGCGTATACGAATAAGGCCGAGGTAATCGCATTTTTGAATATCTTGATTGTATGTGTGTGTATGTGTGTGTGCACTACATTAATTGTAAGCGATGTTACATTTTTGTGCAAAATTGTATGAATGTATGGTATGTGTGTAACACAACAAACGAAATGATAAGAGACACTCATACCATAAAAATCAATCATTTTTTATAATTTATACAATTCGCGATATTATTTATCATCATTATTTATATTATAATATTTATACGCATGTACAAATTTTGGGTATGGCCAACAGTAATAAAACCGAAAACATATATATTGTGTGTACGCTTGATTAATTTTTTTTTCTTTCTTGCAGGAATTCAATACTTAAATGCTTCTAAATGTCAAAATCTCGAACTTTAGGTTATTTCTTCATAATCTCGGCGCTTCATCATCATCATCATCATCGTAAATGTTACACTCATTTTTTTTTCATTTCTTTATAATAATTCGTTAAAGTTTAATCAGTTCGGTATTTGGTATTGATTATTTATTATTTATATTTTTTTTTACTATATTTTTTATTAATTTCTTTCGACAAATGATTTAATTTCTATTTATATATTATAGAGCTATTATAGTTTAAGGCGCCTTGGCTGCGCGCACATGCACACGTAATATACATACACATCAATATACGTATATATGTTCGTAAATATATACGGCTATATTACCATCAACTGTGTAAAAAAAATTTACATATTATTTATACCTATATATTAATATATTGATCGAATAAAATCGATCGGGCTCTCTGTTATATATTTACAAATCTCAGACTTTATCGGCGCGTGGCAGAAGCTCGATCGGTTTACCGGACGGTAAGGTCGCGCTGACAACCGATTTTTGTCCTTTTTTTATACACATCTATTTCATTGGTACTTTATAGATTCAATATCGCTGAAATTCAGCTTTCGAATCTCTCACGTATTGAATTTCAAAAGTCACGTAACGTTTGTCTAAAGTTTAAACGAGACGTTACATTAAATTACACGCGATAAACTTCAATAAATTAATTTACGAGTCGTGTAATTTACCATTAACTTTTCCCAACTCCTCCAACCATAGTCATAATTACATCGCGCTTCGTTAATACTTGGCAAAGCCAAAATATCTGCACTTAAATTATTACCGGACATCAAAGGTTGCAGTAGTTTATAGCTCGTTCAAAGCGACGTTACCATCAGGATCATTTGTTATTATTATTAAACTCGTACACGTCCTCGTTTACAATTATTATTATTATCTTACACGCGACTTTTTGAACAACTGAGATTTTGACGAGGACGCAAGGCTATATAAATCGCGCGCAGTATTTTACCGATTTTTTCGCTTAAATTATATATACATATAGGGAGGCCCAGTCTTGATAACGACGGAGCGTCCCCGCAATAGCATCGGCCTTGGCAAACAATATTATTCGCTTACACATCATACACGTATTAATAATCGTCGCGTAATTAATACATAATAAAAATCAAAGGCCGCGCGATGCTGAGCCTCGTCCTTGCCACAAAGTACGTCCCTGACCGCCCTGCTGCCGCACCCAGGTTTCCCAAGGGTTTCTCGAGCGTACCCAGCGTCGACTCGTGAGTGACCAGCAGTTCTCCCCATTTTTTTTTTGTTGTAGTTGAAATGAGACAAAAATAAGGGGTTGCCACAACAGCTGATAAGCACACGAGCCAATAAACCGGTATATATAATAATAAAGCTCGAGAGTCCAGCTTCCAGGCGATTAGAAAAGTAAAAAGGAAACCCGCGTGCGGCGAGCGTCCCCCTTGGCCCGTCGGGCCATCCCAAACTGTCAGACAGACGGGTCGCTGCCAGGGGCGGAGCCCGTCTTGCTGCCGTCGCCACCTGCGCCTGATCCGTCGCCGTCGGCGCCTGATCCGTCTCCGCCCCGGTACGGCGAGCCGCCGGCCCCGCGCGCCGACAGACCTCGGAAATCCAGGTTGTACTGCAAAATGACGAATAAAAAAAAAAAGAAGAAAAAAGGCCAGCGATAATGCTGAGATTAGTTATTTGATTTTTATTTTGGTGGATGGGTTAGTTTGTGTGTGTTGGGTGAAATGCTTTTTTTTTTAATTTTTTTAAATTTTGAATATGAAAATAAGGATATTTTATTCATTATATGTCAATTGCGTATGTTGAGATTTTTGAAATTTTGAAATGATCAGACAAAATTAGTTTGGATATAAATTTTTTTTTTTTTTTTGTTTTTGTAATACGATTAATTAAAATTTTATTAAATTACGATCTGATCATTTTAAAATGTATTAAAAATCATCACTTTAATTGTAATTAAATTTGTTAGTCTAGTTATCAGGGAAAGACCAAAATACAAGTAAATACTACCTTTTTAACTACTTTTTGTGGCATGATGAGATTAGCTTAATTTATTTGACCGAAAAATCCAAAATCAATTAATTTTTTGAAAAATTGAGTAATACGGTAACATAATATAAATAACAATAATCATAAAAGTTATGTTCTAAAAATTTTGTATGTCAATTGTGGTTACAAATAATGCGTTTGTTATATTCATAAATCTGATACTCTTAATTAATTTAAAAACTTAATAGATATATTTTGTAGTGTAACAGAAATCTTTGAAAAGAAATTTGTAAAAAAGAAAATATAAAAATGAAAATACAAAATATTCAGCTTGTTTGTACTACCTTACCCACAAAATTAATCCATTTTTCTCGATAATATCAATAACAAGTGCAACAATAAATAATTATATAAAAATGTGCAAATTCGATATTATCGAGACAAACCTTTTTTTTTCTTTTAAATTGTAAACGTCTTATGGAGTTGCTGAAATGTTAATCAATATACAAGTTATACACAACAATTTAGCACTAAACACAATTAATACAAACTATTAGTCAAAGCAAAACGACAAAAAAATACACATCATCATACACGCTCATATTATACACTCGCACAAAAAAATCACGTGTGTCTCTGAAAAAAATCGAGCTGAAACTTAACTAAGATTACCTAAAAAAAATTGTCATCTACTCCAAAAGAAGCCATAGGAGAAACGTCAAAAATATTCTTGTTCCACCTGTATGTCCAAAAAAAAAATTTTTCGCTTTCACAAAAAAACAGAGAAAGTGAGCTGTAAATTAGTGGGAAAAAGCCAAAATAGGTTAATTTTTTCTTTTAGAGGAGCAATATAACAACAGCAAAATCCACAGGTGATAAAATTGTTTTTAAGCGGATGAAAGAGAAAAGAGGGTAACCGAACCTGTGCAAAGACAACGAATAGAAGAAGAAGTAGAAGAGACAGAGGTGCATGCTGTGACATAATGACAAAGTAGTCGTTCTGACAGCTTATTATCTTGATATAATGTAGGGGCCAATTGTCATCTCGGTACGCTTGAGTGTCTTAATTTATAAGGTCCCGGTCTCAGCTGTGACTGATCCTGGTTCTTTTGTTGTTGCTGCTGTTGGCCACCAGATGTCGTCGTAGATGTCGCTATTCCAGTCGACGCTGGAAATATTCTCGAGGAAACATCGCGAGCTAATTGTGGCATGTGATCAAAGTAATAATGCTGGATCGTTGGCGTCTTTGTAAAATCACGGCTGAGCTTATCCAGAAAGTCACGAAGCATTGGCAGTGACATTGGCAATGAAGGTGGTGGCGCTGCTGTTGCTGCTGGTCTTACAGTCGAATACAATTGTGCCATTGTTAAGGGATATGGCTGTACGTAGGGTTTTGAATTTGGTAACATTTGGGGACTAATTGGGTAAAGGCAATCCTCTTCACCCTGACCTGGTATCCATGCTGGTGTAAGTTCGATGTATTGTGGCATGCTGACATTGTGCTGGGGTGATATATATATTCACGTGATATACAAATTGTGTGCAAGAGAGAGAAAGAGAAAGAGCCATCAAGAAATACAAAAATTTTTTAATCAAATCAACTTTATATTGTATCAATAAAAAGTGGGTATGTGCGCGAGAGAGAAAGTGAGTTTTTTTTTCTTTTGTAATACATTTATTATAAATAAACATAAAGATAATAATCTAAAACAAAAAAAATATCCTACGATAATAAACACATAATTAGCGTTATCATTAAATGTAACATTTAATAAAAGCTAGAATATAAGATAGTCTTAGGTAAAACGTAATTGATTTGTCTTTGTCCACCAGTTGTTGATTTTTTTGTCTTCAAAGTACAAGTTTACAACATCAAAATTATATAACGTCAATGATTATCCAAAAAAGTACGTACAACAGTCTATATAAGTCCATAATGGTCTAAAAACTTCCAAAAAATCCCAAAAATCGTCATGTATCAGTCTATTACGTACAGGTCTCAACAGTTCCAATATCCACACATAATAATCATTATCATCATCATCCACTCATACATTCAATCAGAAAACTACATCGAACATTCATCACGATCATCAACTACATCTACCATTGAAATTAGCGATTGTTCGTTGTGCATTATATTATTAACCTCATCATGAGATCCAGTCTGACTCACCTTTGTGGCGCAAACGAAGCACGTAGTGACAACCTTCGATATGACGTTCATCAAATTTTTCGTTTCTTGTATTACATTGTCGACTTTAACGAAAGTTGCTGCTTTGCCGACAGTTGGATTTTTAACTGTGAATTGTAGCTGCTGGACGTACGTTGGTACACGATCGAGATTCTCCAGTAATTCCTTTTTGTGAGGACCACCCGGTACCTGTACCCACACGAACATTTGTGTTATAAAATTGCAAGATTTTACTAGCACGTTTAAACAAACGTATTATGTTTATAATTCGGAGGTCAATAATAAGTTTTATTAAAATTTACAATTTACAATTTTATTTGTTTTATTCAAACAATTTTTCACGTAAGTAACAACAATTTAGATGATTTGTATTTAATTATTGTTCAATTGGTGTTTAATTCTGTAAGGATTTTTTTAATCAGCTGTAAAATAATACGTTTGCTTAACGATGTTGTAAATTGTATTGAAATTTGTATATTAATATAAAATTTTTAATTTCTGTAAGATAAACGCTACGGTAACCGTAAGTAACTATTTATTTGTTCATTAAACTAAAAAAACGTGTATGCACATAAATTAAATCAGTCAGATTTATTAGTTCTAGCCATAGTTATTGAACCAATTGTCAAATACGTAAACAAACGTGGTTTGAAACAAATATTATATGTTTCAATGATATTATTATCTGCACACACGAAAAAATATTTGTATATAAATATATCATCTAAGTAAATCCTAGTTCAAACACAATGCAGAATATTAATATAATATAGAAAAATTTGAAAATAAAAATAGAAGTATATAATAATTATAGATAGAAGTTATAAAAGAGTGAATATGTGAGTGAACAGTGATATAAAGTACAGACCTTAATTGCTTTTGCCAGCTTCGTGAAACAATAACGTGAGGATTACATTATGTAATTAAATTTTTACATTTTTAAACGTACAATGAAATTGTGCCACCAGATCGCGTAAAAATAAAAAACGTGCATTGTAATTTTTATTTTTTGTCAAATATAATGAGCAGCATAATAAGCGAAGTTGAATGAAAAAAAAAATTTTTAATAAAGCGATTATACGAATTAAGCGTAGCAAGAGCGTATATAATTATATATAAATTCTTTTTTTTTTTTCAGAAGCCAGCAAAAACTTAGGGACATATCATAACGTCATGCCCCATTGAGTGGAAGAAGGGAAACCACAATGCACATAGACGTCGTCCACAGACGGAAGCATTCCCGTAGCATCTAAAACACACTTTGCTATCGTACACAAAAACAATTTTCTTTTTTTTTATAATTTATAAAAAAAAGAAAATTAAATAATAATAATAATAAAACGTATTCCAATCTTTGAAATGCACAAGTATTTTTTATTATTTTTATTTTAAATAATCTCTATAAATATTTAATCAATCGCGATTACTTGTTTAGCATAAAGCTATTTTATTTGATCGTATTTATTTTAACCTTTGTTACAAAATTTTTATTTACCAATTACTATAAACTACTTGTTGAGTTTTATTCCTGATTATTCATAAAAGTTTTATTTCAAAACTTGTACCGTAAAATTAATTTACATAAAAATATACCAATGTTAAACTTATAATTAAGAACAAATAGATATTTATTTAAAATCAACTAAAAATGACGTGATGGTGAATTTGAGACAAATAAATGATACAAATATTTTACAGGCTTTAATGACATTTACAACGAAAATGAAAAAATTAAAAAAGAAAAATTAAATTAAATTAAATAACAATCAACGGATCTAAAGTAAAGATAGAAAAATTTTACCTGGATGGAGGCATTCAAGAGCGAGGGTCAATCGAAAAGGCGTTATAATATAAATTTTACAAGTTAGCGTTTATACATCTCTCTCTCAAAAACAAAAAAGTTTTGACATAGAAGAAAAAGAGAGAGAGAGAAAGAGTGACAGATAGATCGAAGTGATTTATTTAAATAGTTGGATTTTAGCTATTTATATATAAAATATACGTAGATATAAGTTTGTAGCCTAGCTATAGGATGTTCGTTAAAGGGTAGCAAACATGTTAATTTCAACGTAAATCTAATGGCTAAAGTCAATTGCGCATGAGCTTCATCCAATTACAATGTTTAAAGCTCGTGGATAATAATATAGATATAATGTACATAATAAAGTGCTTATATTAATTATTATTATTTTACAAAAGCTAATATTTGTTAAAATACGTGCTAATTTATAATAATAAGGTGTATACTAAGTTTTTTAAAAGTATGTAGGTATATACATTGTATTATTGCATATCAGTGTTAGATAAAGAAAATAAAATTTAAGAAAGTAAAGAAAAGGAAGAAAGATAAGAAAGAAAAGAAAGAGTTGGATGTAGCTTGTGCGCAATAAATTACAAAAATAATTTTATATGAATAGGAAGTGTGTAAGGAGTAAGAATTTGATCAAAAAAAAAAATTGTAAATAAATAAAAAGGAATATATGCTTTACTTGAACAATGTATCAACGTAAGAGGAAAGTATTTACTTAATTATAGCACGAGTACTTGGATATTCAATTCCAATATACATAATTTGTAAAACAATGGTAGTAGATAGAGATAGAGATAGAGATAGATATAGATAGATAGAGAACAATCGTATATATATATATATAAGATGATTCAGAACAATTCCAGTTAGTAATACTTTTTAATAAGAAATAAAAAAAATAAAAAAAAAATTTAAGTTGGCAACACTGTCAGCTTACCTGATAACTGAATTGTCTAACAACTTTGTACAATCTGTTTGCTTCCTCGGCGAAATATTCAGCTTGGGTAAATAGATCTTGGGTGGTTTTTAATGCACCTTCACCACGCGTGAATTGATACATGGAAAAAGCCATTGACGACATGTTTTTCGCACGTTTAACAATGTCATTGTTTTCCTCGACCGTGCTACCGTTCTCTTGCCACTTTTCCGTCTCAGCATCCATTTCTGATGTTATACGTTTCATTTCAAGACCGGCTTTTGCTATTTTTGCTTGTTCTTCGCTGTCTAATCTTACGGGTTTTAATGGTTTGCTTGTTGTCCCATGTTTCTGTAAGTAAATGAATTTTTATGAAAATGATGTTGATTTATTTTGATGATTTGTTTTTGTTTTTTTTAATACTTACACCAGGTCGTGGTAGTGACATGTAGCCTTGTTTTTCAGGTCGACTTTGAGTTAATTCTAGGACGTCTTTTGCTACTGTTGTTACGTCTGACATTAACCATTGCCACATGTCAGCGAATACTGAAAACGATTTTTAATTTATTATAATTAACATACATCGATTTGATGAAAATTTTGTTTATTGTTAAAATTAATTATCGTTAATTGCAGATACTTTATTCGTATAAAGTTTTTTTTTGAAAAGTCAAAATCAACTAAAAATATTTTCTTTGTCAATTAAATCAATTGCAGTAATGACAATTTTAATTATTTAAAAGACAAGTGTTTTACCTTCAAGATTCTCCTTGGCAATTTTACTAGTCGGATGCCTTGCGAGCGTATAAGCAGCTGTAACAACTTGTGGCCCGTAAATTCGTAAATTGATTTCCGTAAACTTGGCCGAAACTTGTAGCGATTCCGAAAGTGCTACGTGTCTCAGAAGTTTACAGACCTGTGAATTATTGAAATTGCATTGTTGATTGAAAATTTTACCCATCTAACCAACCCCCTTCCTTATCGCATCACATCAGAGTTCACGTGTTAAAATTCAAAATAAATCATTTATTGTTCAATCAAATAAACTTCAACGAACCGCAACGTACACTTCTACTCGCGCAAAATCAATTTGAATCTGCTACGCGTAACGCGTATAACTTTAAATATTGAAAAAGGGAAAATAACACGTAACAGTGAACCAATATTGATTGATATTTATTGTGTTCTATTTTAAAATCACAAATACAAATTTAGATATTACGAAACTCAAAATTACTATTGTATAATAACCCTGTCATCGAAGAAATACCCTTCTCTCTTTATATCATCTTGATATCAAATTTACGTAACGAGCTTAAAAGCTTCCCCAAGGCTTTTCCTACAATTTTCCTACAATTTAAACTTATATATCCGAAAACCTTCTAAATTATACCAGAAAGATTACACAACTCACCTCGAGAATATGGTCGATGTATTCGTGAAATCGATCGCTGCTTTCCTGCAACCGATCAACATCGCTCACAAGAGCAAGATTTCTTATGGTCGATACCAATTCCTGACCGGCTTTCGTCACCTGTCCTAAATCGTTTGCTTGTTCCATCGCTGTTTGAGAAAGTTGTTGACGCAAATCGCGCGTCGCTCTTAAGACACCAAGAATTGCTTGATCGAGTTCGGAACTTGGTGAGCCAGTTGCTGTACTTACGTCGAAATTCTGTAATTTTAATTTATTTTCGTATATTTTTTAAAGTGATTTATCTATTTTATTTATTTAAAGTAGTATTTGAAAATAGAAATACGTAACGATGAAAAGTATCACCAAAAAAAAGAAGAAATTTTTGACATTTTTCACGATAAAACTAAAATAATATTTTCTTGAATAAATAAAACTAGGCCAAAAAATATCAAGATAGAAAAAAAAAGGAAAAAACAAACAATACAATAAAATTTCCTTATCTTCTTTTTTTTACACTCGAAAAAATAAAACTAACTTAAATAAAAACAAAAAAAAAACTTTAATAAAAACAAATTCAGTTCCCAATATATGCAAACCCCTTAAACTATATCTCATCACCCACATAGTAAACACATCTCCTAAAATCTCATTTCCGATCCGTCAGCTCTAACTCATCTCAACACTTCCGTTACCAACAGTAACTACTCTCCCATTCTACATATAGATATACAACACACATACATATATACACTACTCACCATACTGTTACCAACGCGTAGAAGAGTATTAAGTTCAAGTTTAGCTCGATCGCAAAGTAATAATATATTCTCACGATGCTCGTGACTTGTATAAGCACTGTCGGTAAAATCTTGTGTACGTTCAACAACGACGTCCAGCGCCGATGTTAAAGTTTCTCGACAACCTGCGCTTAATAAAGTCAATCGCGTTGACTCGACCAAACGCTCGAATTGTTTTAAAGCTGAGAATACCGTACTACTATCCCAGTCTTCCTGTTGTGGACTCTGTGTGATAAATATATTATGCTGGTATTAAAAAAAATTTTTTTTTTTATTTTTATACAAACATAAAAAATCTCACCTGTGAATTCGAATAGGTTGACTCGCTGCAATCTAACACACCATCCTTGACGACGTAATGAATGAGATCCATCGCTCGACGCATTTGACAGAATACCGTATCGCGATTCTCCTTGGCCGAGGGACACTCGGGATGCCTTAGACAAGCTTTACTCGATGTCAGTAGCATCATCGTACTGCGTTCTAAAACTTGACGTGCTGCTGCCATTTGTGCTCTCCGCCTTTCGTCTTTCAGATCGTTCTATGTTAAAGAAAATTAATTATGTGTTATAGCGATAATCGTTGAAAATTGATTGTTTCAATAATTTTAAGTGATTATAATTTGATATTGAGGATTTTTATCTTTATAATTTATGATTCGAAAGTTGATTGACATGAATATTTAATGTGAATTTATTGATTTTATTAACGATTAATGTGATAATCGATTTTATTTTATTTTCTTTTCTTTTTTTGTACTATCTAAATTATTTTTGATCGTTCACTTGTACTTAATTCAGGATACTTTTTAAAGCTTAACCTAGTTTCGTTTTAAAGATGTATTTATAGAATAAATTTGTTTTGTATGTATACAAATGATGAAATTTTTCCGTTTGGTATATACATTTTAATTAAATAAATTTGTTTATTAAATTTCCTTTAGTCAATGTAAACAAAATATTGATAATTTTTTTTTTCCAAAGACTTCCGAATGAAGTAATAATATTTTAATTAACGACTCCGATTTCCGTAACGCGAAACAAAATTTTTTTATATTCGTTTATTCAGGAATATTTTATTAAAAAATTGCAGCATTTTATTTCCAATAAAGTCGATGCCGTATAATTAAGAATGCTATAAAATTTTATTGCAACCAGTGCTAATGCATTCTTAACTAAATAAAAAAAAAAAAAATAGTCATTAGATTTGTAGTCAAGGGTAATACTACTCGACTAGGTCTTTTTAAAGAAGCCTTTTTGCTCGAATCACTTCTAATTACGAAGATTGAGATATTCAATTTGCATTTGCCATCGAAGTCTTGCATTAAAGGCGAAAGGTCAATTTATTATTAATCACGTTTAATTAGCGAAGCGAAAATTTTCATCCCGTAAAGCAGGTACGTAAATAATTTTATCTTTTTAAAAATTATTAATTGATAATTTACTGTTGGTTATAATCTTACTCATAAATTAATTTAAATTTCACTTTCAGAAACTAATAAATTACGCATCAAAAATTTATTGATTGGAAACCGTAAAAACTTTTTTATGGTTGTTAAAACTTTCACGAAAATCGATAGGATTGAAATCTTCATTTCAAATTTTATTTCATAAAATAAAATACATTTGATTACTTTCCTGTAGTAAAATATTAAAATCTTCGAAATTTTTTTTTTATAACACATACTCTTACAGTCACTTATATTCAAATACAAAAATTTGTTTATAAAAACTATTATATAAAAAAAAGTCTGACAAATAATATCATATCAAAGCTTTCACTTTTTATACCAATTCCCCATCCTTCGTAATTAAAACCCCTAATTAGAAAAATGACACCATCAAGCAATCAAACCCCTATCAATTCTCCTACCAATAATTCTCAAAAAACAAAATCTCACACATCCCACCTTCAACTTACCTGTCTATCACCCGTCATATGTGCAAGCTCAACCATCTCAGCACCAAACTGACTAAAGGCCTTGACGAATTCCGTGAAATTAGATACGCTTTCGAGGCGTCCGAGACTACGCGCCACCTTGTCCTTTGCCATAAGCAGCTGTTTGACCACCGTGATATCAGCTAACAGCAGAACACGTGTCACTGCTCCCAACAGACATTTGGCAGCGCGTACAACTGCTTCACGATCTGTCAGATTCTCTTCGATCGCGCATTCGCATAATTTTTCGATGGCCGAACCTGAAACATAATTTTTTTTTTTTTTTGTGGATTTAATTTATTTGTTGAATTTTTGTAAGTATTGTAATTTTTATTATAAGTATGTATTTAACTATGATTTATTGTTAAAAATTTTATAAGATTAACTGTATTAAATAATAAGCGTTTAACAGGTAATTTATTTTTATCGCTAATATTTTGAATTTTTGCCAGTGTGAGATGCTTTAATGGATTTCAGTATAATGGATTAGATAATAAAATTATTTTTATATCTCTTACAAGTAGAGCTACTTATAAATATGAAAAACCTTTATCCACCATATACCTACAGTCTTATTAAATTCAAGAACAAAAAATTCAAAGTAAAATGACAAGAAAAATAATTTGATTATTCAAAAAATTTAAAAGTAGATATTTTTTTTTATAACTTCAGTCTTGTCACACACATCTTTTACTACTCTCCACTTTAAAGTATTAAAAATTTTAAGCCATCAAACTTTCCATATATCTCGATCAACCCTTTTTTTTTTAAACACAATAAAATAATAAAAGTACTTTTATCTGCTACCAGTCAGAAAATTTTAATGCTTCGTCTGACTAAACCCGGTTATTACTACTTGACCCATATTTATAACTTGTATATCCTTACCATATAAAACCTACCATCTACATTTTTATATTCCATATATCATCTTCAGTATATCACGATTATAAAAAGATAAAATAAAAATCCGTTGAAAATTTTCGATACAATAAAAAAAGCTTAAAAAAAAAATCCCAGATCTCTCAATTCTTTGTTACTACACACAAGATTTCAACATGTAAAATCAAACTCACAACCAGTGATGCACAATCACAGAAGGAAGATACTTGACAAGAGAAGAATTTCGTATGCACGTCATATATCCCAAATAATATCGACATCCATTAAACCCATATATACATCCTCTTTCCATCTGATTTCAAATCAGATCAGAAATAAAAGAATCATCGCTATATCTTGATGTGTACATACGAAAGCTTTCCATTCTTCCAACTAGAAAAAAATTGACAGTCGAACATGGATATAGTATATATAGGCTTACATAAACAAACTCAAGCAAAGTAAAGCCTTGCTCTGTACATTTCGCTGCTTATCGGATGTAACAAGTCAAGCTGGTAAACAAAGCTATCCCTCTCTCTCTCTCTCTCTCTCTCTCTCTCTATTGTATCCTTACCAAGTCTCGACTTACGTTCCTAGCGGCCAAAAGCCTCCCTTTCTAACTGCTCCTTTTACCCAACTTCGATCGCGTATACAACCACATAATACATAGTTTATATCAACTTACACATGTTTCCAAGATTTGACTATAACAAAAGGAACTTGAACACATATCAAGAGATATATTCCTTTACGTTTCTGGGAAAATTAAGTTATGCACTTTGGCTCCTCTCGCGATTTACATTTTTCTTCATCTTCTTATTTTTGTTTTACAAGCTAACAATAGTTACGAGTTAGGCTTAACTTTAGAGCTCCTTATATAGCTTATATATGAATTACTATACCTATATATTCCTATTGTTTTGAGTTTCAATTGTCGTTTGAGAATGGGTATTATTCCCAAGAGGAGAATAGCTTTCTCTCTCTCTCTCTCTCTCTTTCTCTCTCTTTCACCACTGATGTTCCCTATACTCGTAAGTAAGTCGTCCAAGTGGATTTCTTGAATTCTCGTGTGTTTTATTTTTATTTTCTCTGTATTTTCTTATTTCACATATGTATAATATAAGCGATTTAAAATACCAATGATGAATCGTTGCCTTTTTTATATCTTTAGTAATTTATGTAAAAATATGTGTTGTATGAAAACTACACGACATCTTGGTATCTATATTTTTAATAGGCCGGTCTATTACATCGTAAAAATGATGAATTCACACGTTTTCGTTTACTGAGGTCATTTTTTTTTCTTTTTTTTTTTTAGTTTTAACGCCTACGATATTTTCTTAAATAATAGAACGTATACTAGCAATATACGTTTGAATTACGAGATGCAAGCTGCAGCTGTTTGGTAAAAAAAAAAATGTAAAATAAAATAAAACTTCCCTGGAAGCCCGATACACGCGGTTTTTTTTTTGTATTTTTTGCTCTCGTTTTCATTCGTGAAAAATCTGAATAACAATAAATAACTAAATTCCATTTGTTTTGTTCCAAAAATATAAACTTCGATCTGGTACACGTATAGGTATACATATAATGCAAGTGAACAGATGTATGTATATATTAATGTATAATTTAATATATTATTAAAGGTGATAGTTTAGATCGATGAAAAACTTTTGCATGGATTCTTAGAAAATACAGTTACGTTCTAATTATACCTTTTAATAATAATAAAAAAGAGAACAATAATAAAAGTATGCATTTATAAGACTAAAACCTATCTTTATTCATTCAAATAAATCGAATTTTAGTATTACAATACATCAAAGTCTCCAATAATAAAAACAAAAAAAAATAAAGCTTACAAAGTCCAAGCTCTTTTAAAAGTAAAAAATAGACCCTAAAGGACGTTCTTTCTCTCTTTCTCTCTCTCTCTCTCTCTCTCTCTCTCTCTCTCTCTCTCTCTCTCTCTTGTAACCATGTATCCATGCTTTATACATTACACAAGCATGTACGCGTTTAACATAAGTTAAAGCCACACACTGTTCATGACTTTGCTTCTCAGCCCTTCGCTTTGACCTCCACTCACTCATCCGTTCTCTTTTTTTTTTTTTAAGAAAAGCTCACCACCTGAGAAGCAGACCCTTTTATCTCCGCGTGAAAGCTTAGCCTTTGATTGCGTGAATATATATGTCTATGTATAAAGTAAAATTAAATTTCTAATATTATACATTCGGATACTTTACATTGACCTAAAATTTAGTAGATATTCTTATATTTTTAATTTTAATTTTTACAAGTATCGTTGAAAGCTGAAACTGAGATAAGTTTTTTTTTTTGACATCCAACTATTACATTACGCTTCTATCTGACTAATTGCACAACTCAAACACTTATCGACTCTCAAGTGGTGAGCATATTCATAGGATGAAAATCACATATTCATGACTCGACAATATAAAAGCAAGATATTTTTTTCTCAGAAAATTGAATTTTCTCAAGAACGACTTGCAAGCTCTCTCGCTAACGGCCTACATTTATACCAACCAACCGTCATATTTACCTGAGCGCTTTTCAATTTCGTATTCCTTTCTTGGCTTTCATTTTCACTTTACTCTCATTTCTACCTTCCTTCCTCTCATTTCCTACTCTGCTTGACACACACACATATATATACACATACATACACGTAGATTGCTTTAGGGAAGAAAATAAACTGAGCAAGCGTTCGTGATTTCTAGTGCGTGCAAACGTGCGTGCGCGCGCAGAGAATCTCTCTCTCTCTCTTTGTGTGCTTGCGTCGTGCAAATAATTCCCTGTGCCATGTTTATGGATTTCGTGGCGGAAAAGCGGGCTTGGTTGAGAATCGATCGACAAGCTTAGCTATTTTGTGCTTATGGCTATATATATGAAGTGCATTAGCGAATATAGCTTGATGGACAGGATGAGCTTGCTGAATTTTGTATCTATTATAAAAGGTGTGGTAGCGATTTTTTTAGATTTTTTGGAGCACGTACACATAATCTATTTATGATGTTGGAATATTTTTCTTGGATTATATTTTGATTTTTAATATTTAATGGATATTAAATAATATTTGGTGGATTAAATTTTAAAGGTTATTATTTAAATTCTTAATTTGTCATTCTGTAAAATATAGGTGTAAAACATACAATATTTCAGATTACCACTTAATTCATACTATTTGATAATATTTCTTGACCAAGAAATGTAATTGAAAGTTACATTTTTGGCCTGCTGTGCCGATCAAAAAGTATACTTTCTGACTAGAAAAATAAAAAAAAAAATAAAAAGGAAATAAAAAAGTTTCAGATTATTAGAAAATTTTTCAGATAATCTGAGATCTTTTCTAATTTTATTTCCTCAGCTCATAATATATCAACTGTTTTTAATTTTAAATAAAACTTCTTTATAAATAAAAACCACTAGTTAAAAAAAAAAACAACTTGATAATAAATTTTATCACTTAGATTTTATAAAAAAAATTTTTATCTTTTCTAATGCTAGTTACGATAAATCTTGGATTTATCAGTCATCAATTGATATCATTGAGTCACTTAATAAAAATACGAAGAAACTAATAGAAAACAATTCAAACAACATTTTCCTGTATACTTATGAAGGATTGTTATTTTTAAGTTTTTTGAAGGCTACGTGATTAAAAGCTGCTCATCGACAATTGCAAACTTACACGTATCACATTTTTCATGTATTTATAAAAAAGCGCATATCAGCTAGGTTAACAAACGATTATCTTTAATATCCACTATTTTTTAATGCCACTCAGTACATTAATAAAAAAAAACTCTATGCCATATGCACATTTACTTGAGAAAAAAAAAATTCTAAAACATCACTATCCAAATATATACATATTATACAAAACGAAAAACATACATTCTAACACCAAACATCGCAAAAAAAAACAAAAAAGAAAAAAACACGTGATTTATCTTTTTCTACAACTTTACGACTTACGCAAAGTTGCTAATTTCGTTCATATAGAAGAGGAAAACTCACACGTAAGAAAAAGAAGGAGGGGGAAAAGCAGAATAGAGTAGTAAGGTCATAATGACGCGAGGCCATTAATGATGGTTCTCGCCTCGACGTATTCGCGATAAAGATCATCACACACCGCAGCGCATATATGCAGTTGACGTTGCTGTCCTTGTCGTCATTGTCATTGTCACTGCAATGAACTAAGCTCGTGTTTCCACTTAAACTGCGTGCATATATATATGTTCGGTTGAATCATTTGTGCATTAGCTTTTCCGCGATAGAGTGTGTACATCTATCGCGATGTGCTCTATTCGTTTGAATTTTTTGAATCGTTGAATAGTGAAGTTTGTGATTTTATAACATTTATTATTATTTTGTCAAAGTGTTTAGTAATTTTTGAAACATGTCCTCAAAAGATACCTCGTCTTGTTCTACTACTAATCCAAGCGAAGTAATTCTACACGATCTTCAATCGCTTTTACGAAAAACTATAAGCAACGATGTGATAGTCGTTGATTATACAACTAAAGCATTATTACCAAAAGGTGAAAATTACGGTAGTATGATAATGAAAGTTGACGCGGTTATTAAAAAAAATAAAAATTCAAAAGAGGAAACTTTATTTCTGGTTGCTAAAATGGTACCTGCTACTGAGTTTCAAAAAAATATGCTCAACATTACAGAATCTTTTGGTAAAGAGATTTTTGTGTTTGAAAAACTCATTGACGCTTATAGACAGATTGAAACTAAATCTGGTGTACATCATGAGGAGTTAATTGACGTGTTACCAAAATTTTATGGAGGTAGGTTATCTAGAAAAGAAAATGTTAACGAAGGTGATGAAGATGCAGTTTTGCTAATGGAAAATTTAAAGATGCGTAATTATTATACTATGGATAGAACGAAAGGTAAAAAAAAATTTAATTGATCATCATTATTATAATCTGTCTGTTATTAATCACAATATTGTTTTGATAAATATAGGTATGGACCTTGAACACGCAAAGCTTGCAATTAGTGAACTTGCACGATTTCACGCTCTCGGTTTTGGATTGAGGCAAAGTAAACCGGATTTTTTTGAGGAAATAAAAAATTGTGTAAATAAACTATCGTTTAAAACTGGCGATACTAGCGGTAGCGAGATTAATGGTTTACTCGAACAAACGATCAATACTATTTGTGTCGATCCAAGGATTAACAAGTATAAAGATCGTATTGAGAAATCGATAAAAATGAAAAATTGGAATGTATTTTATGAGTTTAATATTGTTGAACCTTGGATAACTGTGATTCATGGAGATTTTTGGGTCAATAATGTGATGTTTCATAAGTGTAAGTTGCTTTTTTTTATTAGAAAATTGATACGGATTTATCTATGGTAAAGTTTTTTTTTGCAATGTTAAAGCTTATCATATAACGATAAAGTTTGAATTATTTTTTTGATAAAAAAAATTTTCTTTTTATAGCTGAAAATGGAAGATTGGATAGCGTAAAGTTTGTAGATTATCAACTAGTACGTGTTTGCAGCCCTTTAAAAGATTTGCCTTACTTTTTGTGTGGAAGTATGAATACGGAAGTTATAGATAATCATTTTGACGAGGTACTTGATGTTTATTACAACAGGTTTATTGATGAATTAAAAATAATTGGTTATGACGTAACGCCATTCTCACGATGTAATTTTGATGAGCAATTGAAAAAAGATGGTAATGAGGAATTATTTCATTGTCTTTTGGCTATTAAATTTTGTACGTTTGATATGCCGGAAGATTTTGATTTGAATAATATGATGTTTGGTGTTATTATGACTGGTGCTAGTAATTTGTATCTTGAACGCTCTTGGAGAGTCGTTTCAAAGTTTGTTGAAAAAGGATGGTTATAAATATTTTTATTTTTTTGTAAATAAATCAATTGTGCCAATATTGATTTAGAAATGATGTGATAAAGTTGCCTTTTAATATAAAGATTTTATATAGAAAATTAAGTAAGAGATGTATTGGAGTATTTTTGTTGAATATTTTGTAATTTATTTTAAGGATAAAATAGAAAAATTGTATTATTATTAATAAAATTAATGTATAACTAGACATATTTTATAAAATAATAACAATAATAAAAAGTAAATAAATAAATAAAAAGCGGAAAGAAAATATAACGTTAGCAAAAAAAGTTCCACACTTAAAACAAGTACCTTATTGTACCGCAAAGAATTTTTCAGTAAAATTACTGACGAAAAAAAAAATAGTGAATTACGAAAATATCAAATTTATAAATAATGATAAAATAAAAATGTAAATTATAAATTAAAAATTAAATTTTTTTATATATATAAATGAAGAATAGATTTTTTTTTTTCAATTTAAAATTATTTGTTAATTCAGATTCAAGTATGATAACGGTATTTTGTTGAGTTTATTGATAACTTGTTCAATACAGTCTCATGACACATGATAAGTTTATCGATATATTTTTGAAATAGCATGAAAGAAAAGAAATATGCCAGTCAAGTCGGAAAAAAATATAATATTTCCAGACAGAAAAAGATTGGTTGAAAATTGCAGGAAAACGTAGTGATCGTGGACTTCTTATAAAAACGAGAAAACACTTTCATAAACTTACCAAAAATTTTGACATGACAAGAAAATTTTTTAAATAATGCTACTATCCGCGAGAATATTAAAGCTCGCCTTAGAAAAAAATTGACAATTTTAACATTCCTCCTACAACTATCAATATTTCAAAAATTTTTATAATAATAAAATTAGTCAATAATAAAAACGTCTTGCGCAAGCATACGCATACTATTAAGTAGAAACAGACGTGTTGAGTCAGACAATCGATATATATATAAAAAATAACGATGCACACTTAACCTTCAGTTTTTTCCATCTCAGAAAATTTGGTAAAACTTTTGTCTTCTATTATATTCAGCAATAATCCTTCTCCTTTATAGCTTATAGTAACCAGGTCAAATGTAATTTGAATCAAACGAGCGCAGTTCCTATCTACGACCTCTTGCATTATACGCTTGTAATACGGCTCTCTCTCTCTCTCTCTCTCTCTCTCTCTCTCTTGTCGTTTGAGCATATTATTCTCTTCATTGTCCCGGGCATTATTATTGCCCAGTTTCTGGCAAACATTTCTATCGACATTTGTGTCCATATCTCGTCCAGTGATGCTATTTTTCTTTCAGTAAAATGACTTTTACTCGTGACTTACACTTGGTCGTTTATACTTTCTCTTTTTTTTTTTTTTTTATAATGCACTTCTTTTTGTGGGTAGAATCGAGGCTGCGTTGAACGGTAATTTTATACTGACAATGTGCCGCCAGCTGTTCTCTACAATCGATATAGACTCGGAACTTATTTTGATCCAAAGTCAACCCATCCTCATGAGAAAACGATTGGGTATAGGCAACGGAAGGAATACTGTGCAACTGGATAGGATATCGAATTTGATTGTATTTTTTGATATTTGTTAGTGAAAGGAGCAAATTATCAAACCAAATTTTATCCTTATTGAAAAATTGTATTGAAATAAATGTTATTAAAAAATTTTTAAATATTTTAAATTAATTTCTTAGTTTTAATTTTATCTATAAAAAATTATTTAAAAAATTTATAAAAATTTAAAGTACTAATAAGCTATTTCAACGTCAAAATTTCAACCAGCATTTTTCCAGTTAACTTGACATTGATGGAGGAGTCATCGCTAGTAATCTTAAGTGTCGAAAAGCACGGAAGAACCTTTCTTGAAATCGCCTAAACGTCAAAAATTTAATAAATCGATTTTTTATCGTTTTTTTTTTCTTTCATCGACCTTTCAAAGGACTCGTGTCATTTAAAGATCATTTCTTTAATCAATAATCAATAATATAGTAAATAATTTCTTTCTGTACATGCAACAACACATTTTCATAAAAAAAGAAAAACTATACAGATACACAATATTTTTTATTTTTATGAATAATCCGATAAAATATTTAATGTACCGTGAAAAAAAAAAGACATCGACCTGTAAATTTTAATATTCACAACGAGTATAATAAAAATTATCTATTTCCATTACGACCAACATTATTCTTTTATATGTTTATACCTACGCTTTGTCATTACTTCGACCCACAACTTTCATTATTTTTTTTTTTTTTTTCAAGCTTCAAAAAAAAAAAGCTTTTACGCTCGATCTCCTATTCATAATATAAAGCAAGCCATATAATGTAAATCCAATGACTAAAAACGTGTGAAACTTCCCTTACTTCCAACCTTTTAAATAAACGACAAAAAAAAACAAGCTCATTCAATAACCCATTTATACGCGAAACATTTCAAATTATTAATAAATCTGAACATATGCAGCTTTTTATATGTATAATAACATGCAAGCTCTCTAACATACGCCCAATGCATTTAAAATTCTCTCGTCAAATAAATATAAGTTTACATCAAGACAGTTTAAACACGAATAAAACTATATAATAAGAAGAAAAAAAGAGAATGAGGCGAGAACAAATAGATGGGGAAGGAATGGGGAGGGGGAAGAGAGAAAAGGCCGTCGAAGCAGATTAAGCTCGCTCGCGATCCGCGAGTCACCTTGATAACGAAACCGTATGCAGAGTATATATAGAGAAAGGGAAAGCTCTGTGCAATATCTAGGGAGAGGCTTCACGAGAGAAAGAGAGAGAGAGAAAGAGAGAAACAGTTGATAGACTCGCGTGTTTCCTACGTTTATAAAGAGAAGGGAATGAGACACGAGGATTTGCATGATCGTGCGGTCGCGATTGCACCTTGACCCGAGCGATAGATAAACCGGCCGGCGTTTTGTGTATGTATATATATAAACTTATATATTTACTTTGTGTATGTATGTATGTATGTATGTATATACGGGGGATAATCGGGGGGGATTCCCAAAGTCACGCGATCGTGAATGCTACATATATGTTCTATGTATACCAATGTTAAATTTCAAGTTCATTTCCGGACTAGCCCCTCTTTGGAGATTTTATATCTGGATATTACAAGCTCTCTGAAGGAGAAGAGCTTTTTTTTTCTTTATTTGTAAGATGGTAGGTGTTGGATGAAAGGGCTTGGGATATATGTATTTTTAGGGAGCGTCGTTGGTTTCGAGGTCGAGATGGGAAATGAAAGCTTTTTATATGTATGAGCGGATGAAAAGGATGACGAGTAGATATTTGTTCTTATACTTATATATATCCGCTGAGAGAAGAAGGTGTGTGAAAAAGGTGTGTTTCTTGGATATAATTTATGAGTGCTTTATCATTGTGGTGATGTTTGTGAGTGTGAGAAAGAGAAAGAGAGCAAGTTTTTCTTGGAAAATGACAGAAAATCTTCCTTTTTTTTTTTGTTTTGAAAAAGTGTAAGAGCTTTTTTGGAGGGTAAGTTAAGACGTGCAAAAGATATTTTAACATAAATTTTTGGATAATTTTTCAAGTGTAAAATATTATTAGATGAGTATTTTATAAATTTATTTACACAATAATCTTTTACTTTTAATATTGAAATTTAAAAAAAAAGGTATAAATAAAAAACAATTATTTAAGTTATTGATTTTTATTTAAAAGAACTTTCTTTCACTAAAAAAAAAAAATATTGCATATTTAAAATAACGATTGAAAAAAAAGTTAATATTCAAGTGTACCATAAAAGCCTTTGATTTTTTTTTACAAGCTCGTTATTATCGACATTTCTTTTTAATAAACTCCATAAAAATAAATTCTCTTCTATTTCTTAATTAAATACACATGCTTTATTAAACTTCATTCTCACATCTATTACATTTTATCGACATTTTACAATCCCCTCCCCCATTTCTATAACCCATTCATTTCCATGCAAGCACTTTATAAAAACTAGCTACCTTATCCCAGTAAATAACCCTGTAGCCTTACCATAGAAAGTATCCATAAAAAAAATTGATACTTCAAAAAATTAACTACATCCTAGTTTACACACAGAAAAACATTTTTTAACTAAACTCAAATTACAAATTCGCTATACCAAAATAACAAGAACAAAATGAAAAAAAGTTCCCAATCTATATTAAAACATTATCCATCAACTCTAATTAATTCATCACGTAGTAGAACAAGTTGAGCTTGCAGAAGAAGAGCTTTTGAGAGAGGAATGGTCGTAAGGAACGCTGACCACCACTACCACCAAGTTCGTTTAATCGGCGTTCAAGTTATTTCCCTCTGGTATTCAGTTCAGTAGTAGTAGTAGCACTAGTAGTAGGAAGGTATGAGAGAAGGACGAATAGGAGCCAGTTAATTTGTTCCCAAGCTCGACGAGCTCGTCTCAAGGAGCAAATAACTCAGCAAGGAAGAGAGAGAGGGAGCCTTGAGTCCAGAGACTCGTTTTTCTTCTCCTTCTATCTCTCTCTGTGCAAGGAGTAAGAAAGTAAGGGAGAAAAAGAGACTGGAAAGAGGGTGATATTGGTATATCGGAGAACTAGGGAAAAAGCTGTTGTTCTCTTGACTTCCTCTCTCTCTTATACTTTTTTTTTCACGTTTTTCAACTCGTTTAAGAGCGTTTGCTCGTTTGGTTCTTTTAACTTTTTTTTCTTCTTTTTTTCTCTACACACGAGTTTGACTCTTCCTTTTTTTTTTACTTTTATTTTTGTTCTGCTTTGTTACTAGTCTCTTAAAAGTAACGTTTGTTAAGTTTTACGTATCTAGACTAATGAATAAAAGTGTAAAGAGGATGTGTGTGTGGTGATCTTTTAAATTAAATTGTCACCTAAAGGTTTTATCTAAGAATCTTTGTAAATTAATTTGTTCGAATAAAGATTTATTTTAAAAAAAAAGCGTAAATAAATTTTAAAACAAAATAAAGAAAATTAATAATACTATTCCTATGAACCAACAATTATTAAATAATATCTAAACGATGATGAGTGCACTTAGTGAACTTTGTACTTTGGTACAACTCCTTAGGGTAAATTTACGTTATCTATAGTGAAAGCAGGAGGGGGAAGTGCCTATTGGCAAAAGTACCTGGGAAGTCGTTTTGAAAGTAGTTACTACTTTACTTCTGAGAGTATTCAAGTAGTGCGCATTATTAATATAATAATGTAAGTTTTATTAACAAGTGTATGCTTCTTAATTTAACGTAGCTTGTATTTAATTTAGTTTATAGTGATTAAATTAATGAAGGTGTAATAGCGATGGTAAATTAAATCGTAAGAGAAATACTTGAGCTTGCAGATAAAAATAGTAGCTTTTAAATTTTATTTTGCAAGATCTAACGTATGATATTCTAAAAAATCATTAACACCTTCACGCGTTCCAGATTTACTTAAATGAAGTATCTCTAAGCTTCTTTTCATTTTCTTTCAGACCTCAAGGTTTAGCGACTGTACATCTTAGTCTATCACGCGGCTTTTCACTCAACCAAATATCCAAGGTCCCTAAAACAATCGTCTGGTCTAATTTTTTTACAGTCTTTATCCGAAATAGCATTCTATCTTATATGCAATAGAAATAAAAGCCGCGTCATAAGTGGTATATATGACACTCCTCGAAAGCTCGCGCTTTATTTTAGCAAACCGAAGAAAAAAATGTATGTATATACAAAAGCGGAATGTATCCAAGGTAGTCCGATGTTATTTTTTTTCGCAGCGTGACTTGACCCGATCTTGAAAAAAATAAAAAGAAGTCGCGGAGAGAGAGAGAGAACGAGTTAAAAATAATCGCGGACGTCCGGGAGACCTTTTTTTCTTCTTTTTTTTGCTCGAGAGTAAGCTTTCAGGTAGAAAGAAGCTCGCGCTTCGATCGATTTTTGTTGCGGCCATTTGTGGAGGAATGTTTTGTTTTTTGTTGGACTTGATTGTATGAAGACATGTGTGCAAGAGTTTTTTTTAATGATCGGGTGACGGCTGGTGATTGTTTATTTTTAATTTTGAGGAAAGTTAATTTGGAAAAAGAGTAAGCAAATGAATAAAAAGAGAGAGAGAGAGAGAGAGAGCTAGGCCAAGTATTGTCAAGAATTATTAAAAGTAGTTGAATTGATTAGATAACACTATACTTATTCTTATAAATATTAAAAAAAAAATTGCCTCATTAACAATGTAATAACGTATTTTTTTACATTTCCGTTATTTTAAATTGATAAGATTCGTAATTCAATACAATATATATGAATATAAATTAATTATTAAGCCTTTTTGATGCTTTATTAAAAGTATATTTTGGCTTGTTAGTGCTGATCTTATTGGCTTAAATGGTAGACGCCGGGAATTGAACCCACAATCTATGGATTCCAAAACCAGTGGTCGGCCAACTAAGCTATTAGATTTCCATACGAGTAAAAGAATTAATTTTATTTTAAATGCGCAGCCTAGTTGCTGATAATACCTAATTTACCAATAATTCAATATTAAAAACACATTTTTTTTTTGGATCTAAAGATTTTACGTAGTTAAAACAATATTATCATAATAAACATTATTAAAATGCGAAAATAAAAAAAAATAGCATCATTTATCTGAAAAAAAAAATCAAATAATCAATCAAAAAAAAAAAAAAAAAATAAAATAAAATCCTTTAAATGCCAAAGTGCAAAAATCTTAACCCGCCAACATTTGTTTACCTACAGACGAAATCATCTTTTAACATTTTGACTAATTAAAAATTGCAAAAAGCTATATCAATGCGTCAGAAGCTTGAACCACCGCAATCGGGAAAATATCTCCAGGGAATCGACGTATATATGTGCTCACGGAAGTAAAGTTGGAATTTTCTATCTCACCCCCATACTACCATCAAGCTACTACTACTACTACGATCTTTATGCTATCGAAAATGGAATATTCCACGTCGCAAAGCTGAGAGCGCGGCAATTTCGCTTACCAGATGGTAGGGCGTTCCTTATATTTACTTTCTCTCTCTCTCTCTCTTTCTAACAGTTAGGAAACGATCGCTTATTTGAAACGGATGAGCTTTTGCGATATGCAATGCAATACTCTCTCTCGATACTGCGGATAAATTTTTGCTTTATTTTATTTTTTTTTTATTGTTTATGAGTTTGGTGTTTTTATATGCCGATATGCTAGAGCTATTATTCATTTGGTAAATAAGGAACTTTACTGGGATTATTGAGAAAATTGATGTTTAAAAAAAAAAAGAAAAACGTAATAAATCAATTTGGTATTTAAAAAGTTGAAAAAAAAAATTTTTTCACAGTAAAAAAAGTTATAATACAATAGAACTATACGCAATATTTTTATTTTTCTTATAAATAACGAGTTCTATTTTTTTTTTTTAACCAAGAGAGCTTAAAATAAAACTTTAGCAAAAAGCTTTAACGACCCAAAAAAAAAAAAAAAAATCTCCGGATATATACAAGCAAAGCACTTACTTTTTTTTTCCAAAAGCCACAAACCAAGAGCGGATTCACAAACGACCATCAGATGCAGACTCTCACGCGTCTGAACAAACTTACACTTTTACTACTTTGCACATGTCTCGAACGTATAAACGCGGTAAAAAGACGTTGAAATATATATAAAGTCTCAACAATCCGACTACGAGACTCTTATTTTTAGCAAATATAAAGAAAAAAATCACATATTTCAAAGCACAACAGTCGTACGTATTATATAGCAAGCAAATTTTATACTCAGAAAATAAAAAAAAATAAAGTATTTCGCACTTGCAGTATTGCAAGCTACCGTAGAAACGTCTTCTTACCGTCTGCTACTACTACTACTACTATTCTTGACTCTCAAGTAGCATGACGCGCACGTTCTTAAGCACGGTCGAGCTACTTTGGCTTAGTCCGATAAAGTGCACAGATCTGTCTCTGCCCAAATAGAAAAAAAAAATGTTTGTTTGTCAGACAAATTTATTTTTGTTCTTATCGTCTTTAATAAAGCGATGAGATTTAGTATTGAACATTTAATTATAATGGAGAAAAGAAAAAATAATAAATTGTAAATTATAACAATTAAAAAAAGTTTTCTCTTTGAGAAAGCAAAAAAAAAGGAATCAGAAAGAAATAGAATATAAAAAGTCTGTAAATAGCCATTATTCCAACTCATCAACTGTCTAGTTTGTAGAGAATTCACGTAAAATTTTTATATATACCAACCCCGTGACGTTATGCATAATTACCAAGGCACACAATTGGATTTTGCTTTCACAATCATAAGAAATAATTGTTACCAACGTTGAGTGGTTGGTTTTTTTCCTATTTGAGGGTATAACTTTTTTTTTTTTATTACATAGCTATGCAAAGCTTTTATTCATTTAATTTTATCCAGCATTTACATGTCTTCATCAATTTTTTCTTTCAACTTTATTATCCAGCATTTAAAAAAACTTTACTTTGTTATAAAATTTCAGAAATATTTATGCATGAAAGCTCGTATGATTTTTTTATCAATAAACAATATCGATTAATCGATTTTAGAAACCAATAAACCTCTTGTCAATAGCTAATCAATTTTCTTGCAAGCTCATTTACATTATGTATACAATATACGATCTACAAAATATACACTCGATTAAACAATATATTGCATAAACAATCGAGCAAGTAAAGACAAAAAAAATTATAAGCAAAAACTTAAAATAGAATATCACTTGCTGTCATCGCATAAAGCTTTACAGGATCACCAACCACTATACCACCACCAAGTCATCCAAAACCAAATTCAATATTTATCGATACCATCCATCACGCTCTCTTAAAGCCCTTCAACATTTGGAAAACGATTCTTCATCCAACCCGAGCACAACTGAAAATTCAAAAGCCAATTAAGCTCGACCCTCTCCTCAACCTTCTCCTCCGCAAGCTCGAGAAATTTTTTGCCTTTTCACTCATACCAGCTCTACTGCAATTAATTATGTCACGTTTAGTTTGCTCTCTCTCTCTCTCTTTCTCTCTCACCTTTAATTATTTCCTCGTGATTTTCCGTAAAATACAGCTGGTGCGTTATTCTGTGCGTATATGTATGTATATGTGTACGTTAGTAAGGACGAGCTTTACAGAATTGCGTCAGTACGCTATGGCGCGTGGAATTTATCGTGTACACTATATGTATGAGTATGCGCGCGCGCGCGTGTGTGTGTGTGTGTGTGTATGTGTGTGAGTGTGTGTGTGTGTATTGCTGAATTCGAGAGAGGGAGAGAGAGAGTAGTTCTCGTAAATTGGCCGAACTCCTGCTGCTGCTGCTACTGCTGTTGCTAGTGCAGCTTCGTTGGGGGGGTGTCTCGTTTATTCGCGGTTCACTAAATGCTCTTCATTATCGTATCGCCTGACGGTGCTTTGGTTCTATGTCTTTTTTAAAGGCTATCTATCCGTTCCATGCTTGATTTAATTTTGTGAAGGTATACATTAGAGGTCTTTTTTAATTTTAGAAAAATTTTTTGTCAGTTGTGAGTAAGCGTTATTTTAAACTGTATTTGGAAAATATTTTAGAAATAGATATTACTTTATTTTTAAATACAAAATTAAGCAAAAAAGTTAATTAAGAATATTTTTGTTAGATAATGATTAAAATTGAATAAGAAATAGTAAGATAAATAAATAAATAAATAAATAAAATAATACTTTACTTTAACGTCATCCAAATATTTTGTTCGTTCCATTATATTTAACCCAGAATGCTTTTATTGCTTTTTAATAAAATTCACGATTACTCAACAGTTTTGACCTAAAAGAAAATTAAAAAAAAGAGAACTCTTGCACATCTATATTTTTTTTTTTCAATAAAAAATCATCTTTTATTAAAGCAAACTCAAACTTCGAATAATAAAACTAAAAATAAGTGAAATATCGAATACTTTTTTTTATTTTCAACGAATAGCACATACTACACACATTTAGATATCCCCAGTGAGAAATTTTCCCAATCATACACTCTATTTTCCCTATTATTCTTTCTAAAAAAAAAAAAAAATTTCTCATAAAATAAAAAATCATTGTCGCTCAATCCACAATTCCCATTCGGTCTATCAATATCCTCAAAATCATTGCAAAGCTCATTCAACATAACCACATACACATTCTCATCATTTCTATATCTAGTAATATTCACCCAACAAATAAATTTATTATTAATCCTCAGATAGTTCACGCACACACATATTATATTATACGCATACTTGTACTAAATTGTATATTACTCATTTGCAAGCGAATAATTTGCAATTTATAACCGCAAGCTTCAATAATGGCATTTGTAACGGTATAACCGATAAATCAATTACATCGATAAGTTACAGTTATACTCTACAGCTTTTCCTGCACATCTCTCTCATCTCCTCTTTCTATCACTACTACACATTACTATACTGTAAGCCCCTATATGACTAGATCTATATATTTCGTTTATTACATGCGAGCAATTCACCAGGGAAAGGATAAATTATACTCGTGAGGTTGGCGACAAATCGATTTTTGGTTGTAATTGAATTTCTCTTATATCTTGCTTAAAATAATGTTATGCGTTTTCATCTATATTTATGTATTTATGTATATGTATATGTGTGAAATCACGCTATTTTGATTTTAGTATACAAGTATATATTTTGTAAGGTGATGGTCAAACTGGGACTATATGTATATAAACGGAAGTTAAATGTAATTAGGTTCTTGAATTTCAAGCGTGGGCTGGATATATAGTTTGTTAGAGGTAAACGATGGATTTTACTGGAATTTACGGAAATCGCTTGTTCAAGCTTGTTTCAGCTTTAATGCACGATATATTATAACCGATGTAATTTATGATTAAAACATATCGACTGAAAAAAGAAATTAAATTTGATTTTAAAAAATAAAAAATAAAACATTTTATCGATAATGTGTTTTTAAAAAATATATTAAAACTGATCAATCGTTTACAACATAAAGAAACATTAATGTTACCTTTTATTTATTTTAAATTTACCATTGCATAACCATTAAAGAAATAATAAAATTGAACAAGCTTTTAGTAACCACCACCTTTTCTCTTTACATTTAAAACTCACACCCACACATACACACAAAAAAAAAAGAATTACTATACATTCTCAGCCATAGTCATCTATTTGCAAACGAGAAAATCGGCGTTGAAGGTAGTTATTGTCGTGAAATATCGCTTGGATTGGCACGAAGCGTAATAAAGTAGCGGCGAAAAAAGCTTGTGTGAACTCACGACGCGAGAACAGAGAGAAACTGTTTTATGTATGTATATGCTAACGCGTAGGTCGAAAATTGCAAGAGAGAGAGAGAGAGAGAGAGAGAGAGATGAACTTGCGACTCGCACATATTCTTCTTTTTTTTTCTTCCAAGCTTTATTCTGTCAACGCATTTTAGTCTACAGTAAATGTGTACATACATACACAAGTAAAATTTATCACCCTCTCAACTATTAACCGCACTTTTTCTCTTATTCCACTCTTTTCTTTTTTTGCTCTTTTTTTTCTTTTTTTTTTTGCTTGTAAACGATAAGCAGAGCAGCTTGTGAATGATGCTCTTTTTACTGTATGCAATGCATTGGGGTGAGTAGGACGCGAAAGTCTCGGTGCGCGCGCGCACTTTGGTCGTTGACACAAAAGCGAACTCGAGTTTCTCGGTTTGCCCTTTTTTTTAGGGATTAGGGAAAAGGAGGGAGGACTGACTCACTTTTTTTTTTTTGTTTCGAGGTCAATGTTTCTGAGTAGTAGAGTTAGTGGACTGGGTTTTTTAAATTTAGTCTGTTCTCTATATTGTGATTTTTGTGATTGTTGGGTATCTATGTATGATTTGGATTTTTTTTTTAATTTTTATGATGAATTTTCAAAATTAAATAAATTATATAAAGTGTATAAATAAAATATTTATAATAATTACGAGTTAATGTTATAAAGAGTAAACTAGATAACGAAGTATATATATATATATATTTGTTCAAAGTAAATACTCAAAGTAAATGTTAATCCTAATTTATTAAATAGGAGTATATAACGTCGGAATAAGTAATTAAATTTCCGTCAATTAAACAGAGCTAAAAGTTAAAATTAAAATACAATCTATATAAAGCATACCATACACAAATAATCTTTAAATTGATCAACTTGTTCACAAACCTACTTTTTAAATTTGTCTCTATTGAAATTTTAAAATATCCAATACCCCAGTTCTCTTTTCTTTTCTCATCTAATATTGTATAAATAAAAATTTTATAAAATAATTAAATTTTATTGTATATTAATTAATAAAAAATCATTGTATATAAAGTTAAACTAATTTTACGCGTTATTTAATACAAATATAACCGAGCAAATAAGGTCAACAGTTTAAGAGAAAAAGCTAAAGTACAAACCCTATATACAACTTCACCTCACTTCAAGACTACCACCACTACCATCAAGAAAAACTAACTCCTTGAGAAAAAAGGCTCTTAATTAACTTGATTCATCTCTTAATCAATCCTTCAAAGAAATCCACTCGAACTTTCATCTCATTCCTCTACACTCACGCAATTTTCCAAACAGTCAACATAGAACTCAAAAATTCTTCTCTTCTAACTCCTCATCGATCAACACTATACTTTACAATTCTCGCAAAGTAGTTACCTCCCCTTCCACTTCAACTCAAGTTTAAATCTGCATATACTTCATTTGCTCGTCACTCGTGAATAATCAAAAAAGAAGCTTTTCTCACACAACGAATTATATACCTGACAGTTAGCTGCAATGCGTCCCTTTAGTATATCCACCTGCTGGAGCAGCAGAGCTAAAATATCTCGGTTGGTACACAGGTCTGCGGATAAAAATGTTTCAGGGCCGCGAGTTGATGCTATATAGGAGTGGGGCATATATGTTGAGCGCAAGAATGTGGGTCAGGAGACGTCGGTTTTTTAGATTTGAAAGAAACAAGCGAGTTTGTCTCCAACTGTATGTATGTATGTATGTATGTATGTATGTATGTACGAATGACTTGTGTTTTTATATGTAAAGTATATGTTGTGGTTGGTGTATGAATGAGATAGTGTGTATGAGATAATAATTATCGATAAGAAGATGGATATCTCGTATATTTTGTAAAATTTTGATTTTTTGTATGAGTGGAAAAAAAATGTAAATACGTAATACTTGTGACGTGTATTTTATGCAAGCGTAAAAATTATAGCTTGGTGTATTTATTCTTTTACATTTTATACGGAAATTGAAAAATTACATGTTTAAATTTGTTATAATGAATGATTTGAGCAAACAGTTTAAATTTATTTTTGTCATGACGAAGCTTTAAATTATTTCGTTCATTTAATTCGACTTTTTTTTATATAAATGAAGAACTAGCTGGAATTTCAAGAATTTAACGTGAAATTCGGAAATTTTATTTTACGCGAGATAAAATGTGGTGATTCAATCATGCCAGCTGACAAAGAAACTGTTCGATATCTGCGGGTTCAGCTTTTCAATCGTTACTCGTAAAACTTTTCTTTTTTTTATCGGCCTCAAAAATTCAATCAAAAATTAAATTCTTGAATAATGGATATTCGGTATTAACTAGTTTTCTTTAAAATTGTCTGAATCAGATAAAAAGTTTTAATGATCAATTATTAATGATAGTTTTAACATTTGAATTAATAAGTAATACTTTTGTGTTTGATTTAGATTACGGTTTAAAATATTTTTAAAAATTGTGAAAAATTTATTACTTATCGAATAATAGTTAAATTTTTATATCAAATTATATTTAAATCCAAAATAGCACATAGTGGAAATAAAGTATTTAGACAATATCTAGCCTTGTTTGATATAGCAAATAAAAACTGCTGTCAAGCATTTGGTAAAAAGCTTCGACAAATAAAATTCTAACTTATATAAGTTTATAAAAAAAATTTTGTATAAGTGGTCTTAAAAAGACCCTTACTGAAACAAGTGAGCTAATACATATACTAGAACTTGGAAAAAGAGTTTAATCAAAGTCGTTATTCTAATGACCAAACTACTCTAAACCTTTATTTCTTAAATAATATTTTAATAGTTTTTATTGTTAAAACTTAAAAAATGAAAAATTTATCGACCTAATTAAAATAATCTTGTATTTTTTTTTTTTAATTCGATGCTTTATAATAATGTATGGATTACTTAAAAACATTGATTTTAGAATTGCTATAACATAATTTACACAACTGTATGTCGAAATGTCAAAGATAAAATGTATATAAATGAATTGATTTTTATGCATAATATAAGACTGATTGTCGACTTTTAGTCTTTTAATTCTACATCATTATGTCTCTTAAAACAGTTATTTTCATTTTTTTCTTAGTGTTTATTGAATTTTTAATAGGAATAAAAGGTAAAAAAATATTTCTTTTCAAACAATAATATTATTAATTAATTTATCATTTTATACCCAAAAAAAAAATTGTGGTGATCCAAGCTTCTGTTATATTTGTAATTTAATCAAAATATTTTAATCCTTGAAAAACTACATTTTTAACTATAATATCAAAACAAATTATTTTCCATTTTTACACAGTTTACTCAATAAATTGAAATTATTTTTTAACTTCAGGTGGCAATGAAAACAATAATGTGCATGTACAAAGTATTTCAGAATGGCTTTCCTTACCCATCGAGACACTCGCGAAAAAATTAGATGAAACAATGTCAAATTTACATTATTTAATACAACATTGGAACGACATACTCTTTGTAGAGCAAAAAGAAATAATAAGACTTCGATTTGAGTTTGAAACTTTTTTACAAAGACTACATAATAATAATAATAATAATAATAATAATGCAAAAATTGCATTGACAATAGAAGAAATTTTAAATAATAAATATACAATCCTTCCAATTTTAAAAGCACTAAGTGATTATTTGATATACGTGAAAGCAAATCATCAAGCACCACGTATACAATATTCAAATGTTCGTCAACATCAAATGATTATGGAAGAACTTCGATTATTGGCCGAGATCTCGGCAGAAGTACGTTTAAAATTGGAACGAATTTATCAGAATCGAAAAAAGCTTCCTAATGGAGTGTTTTCAGGTATACATCAACGTCGAGTACTACTAGAATATACCGTAAGACAAATAGATTCAAAAATGCCAAAAAGAATTCCAACACGAGAGGAGTTGATATCAAATAGAAATATGATTGTGCCAATATTGTTAGAATTTGGTTACATCTTAAATAATATAGAAACAAAATATCTAATAGGTCAAGAAGTTCAAGCAGGACAAGCAGGTCTATCAGGATTAGGAGGACAAGGAAAACAAGCAGGATCAGAAATACAATTTAGTCAAGCAGGACAAAACGTACAAGGATGGCAAGCTGCGCAAGGATTGCAAGCAAGGCAAACAAAACAAGGGTGGCAAGGTGGACACGCGTGGCAAAAAGGGTAATAATTATAAAGATGGCAAATGGAATCGAGGCAAGACTTTTTTTTAAGTTAATTGTATATTCTGATTTTATTAAATCATAAAACACATTTAATACAGATTATTAAAAAAAATATATCTAGACCATCAAAAAGTTTACTTTTTAAAAAAGCGAAATTTTTTATAATAAGTTATAAGATGTTTTTAAATTTTGTAGATTTCATTTAGCATTGAACAAACCAAACTAATTAATTAAAATCACAGGTTTTTACAATTTTTTTTATTTGCTATATGTAATTTATTGATTTGTACATAGAGATAAAATACATATATTAGATGTGTATAAAAATGATCTTACAAGCTTACAACGAATAAGTCAATCTTAATTAACAACTAAAAAAAATTTTTAACTCTTGATACTGCTAAATGATGTTTTTAAAATCGATTTTATTTTTTTCTTTGCTGGTTTTGATCTGCTGTTGTGTAATAGTAAAATCAGGTATGAAAATAATTAAATAATTATTACTTCAAAGAAATAATTAAGATATTACAGTTAAAATATGGTAATTTGTGATTGATTGATTGATTTATTACAAAAATATTCAAGATAAACCTTACTCGCGTCAAAATTCCAATGGACAACCTAACATCAACCGTCAAAATGTGTTCAATCAAAACGTAGTCAGAGAACACATAAATCAAGACTTATTTCGAACACTAAACTTTAGATCGCAGGTATACGAACGATTAAACATCGTACGAGGCCTACCAGGTTTAAGTCGTGAACAACGACTTAGAGCTGAACAACTTCATCAAGAATTTATTGATAATACAAGAGATGTATCAAATCAATTAGAAAATGGTCAATTACCGTTAGAACAACGGAGACAAAATCTTGAATTTTATTCTCGAAGTTTAAATCCGTTGAATGTTTATCTGGTGTCTATATTAGATCAATATCAAACGTATTTACGTGAACAGGAGGAACGTTTGCTAAGGCCACGTGGACAACAACAACAACAACAATCTGCACAGCAACAACCAACACAAAGTGATTTACCGAAGCGAACGTCTCCATCAGGACAAGGAAAAGGACCTGGACATTGATATGTGACAAGATTGGATCACAAGTAGATTAATTACTTGTTTTATCTTTTTTAATTCTGTACTTCTTTTATAAAGAAATTACATTTTAATTCTTAAATAATTTACTACATTTATTCATGATATTTTATGGATCTTATAATTGTATTCGAATTCATTTTTTTGTCTTATTATTTTAATGAACTGTATTCTGTCTTTGATTTGTTCACTTGTAATCAGCTACGATTTATCAAATACTTACATTCAAAAAAAAAAATTTTTAAATATTATTTTGGAAAATAATAACATAAATTAGAACTTACAATTTGCAAAAATAATTATATGATTATTAAAAAAGCAATTTATTTGATATTACTAGATAAATCAAGAAATTAAAAAAGAAATAACATATTTTACATAAATGTTAATTTAATTAACATTAATTATTAATTTTTTATAAAATATAAGGTTTTTTTCCATTTCATACAATTTGTTCAATATCAAACAAACAGTTTAATTAAAATTATATACGTCTTTATAAATGCTAATTAAATTTATTGATCTGTACATGAAGATAATACAGATCAGGCGTGTGTAAATGATCTATAATGATAAAAAAGTAGTTTCAAGCTCACAGTTAAAAAAAAAATTTAAACTGTTTGTACTATAAAATCATGTCCCCGATTTTCTTTTTCTCTTTTCTAATTTTCATTGGATGTTATAAAGAAATAAAATCAGGTATCAAATTATTCAATTATTATAATAAAAAATAAATGATAACCAAGATATTTAAACTAAAAACCTGTTAACCAAAGATTGATTTAATACAACAATATTTTAGATAAATCTAAATTATCTGACACGCGCCAAGATTCTGACCTATTATTAAACAATAACCAACGAAATTTATTCAATCAAAATGTAGTAAGAGGACACATATCGCAAGATCTACTTCGAGTTCAAAACTTTAAATCGGAAATAGAAGAACGTTTAAATGCTATACGAAGTACAATTGTATTGGATCGTGAACAAACAATTAAAATAAATCGACTTACTCAAAACTTTATTGACAGTACAATTAATTTTTCAAATCAATTTCAAAATGGACAATTAACTTTAGAAGAACATGCCCAAAATTTAAGATTATATTCACAAAATTTGAATACGATAAATGCTCGATTGGTTTCATTTTTAATACGACATTCTGCTGATCTACGTGAAATGCAGGAACGTTTAAGAATACAAGAGCAACAATTTATGCAACAGCAGCAAATTATACAGCAAAGACAAGGAGGAAAAGGAAAGGGACATTGATGTGTGACGAGATAGGCTATTTTTTTCTTGTTATTTCAATCTGCATTGCTGTCAAATAGAAATAAAAAATATATTTCAATTTTCAACTGTTTTTTCAAATTAATTCTTAATAAATTTTTAAAAGCTCTAAAGAATTTATAAAAATGCATAAGTAAGACTTAATTATCGTAAGATAACACAGAACTTTTTACAGTTAACAACATATAAATTATCGTTTTTGTATAACTCACCAAAAATTAAATTATTAAATTTATTCGGTATTACAAACCAAAACACCTGTGCATATCGGTAGCTTTTATTATACCTAGTAGATATAATGCTTAAACCAGAAATTAAAAGTAAGGAATAGAAAAGCCAGTCTGCATGATAAAGCGAACCCAAGTTCTCTTTAGAAATTACTTTAGAAAGTATAATAGACAAGGGCGTCTTAACTTTCACACATCTAGACTCAAACAAGAATGGAGTATTAGAGGGAAAATTGGAAATTAAATCGAATTTTCTTTGAAGGGCATATAAATATACTTTCAACAGTATAAAGTTTTAGTTGATGGTATATGTATTACTTCCTATTATGGTGGACATTTTCTAATTTGTAAATTCTGGAGATTAAAAAACTTATTTATATAGATGTAAGTGTTTTAGTTAAACGAGATAGAAAAGAAATTTGAGATATGTAACGATGGTTGGATTAAAGAAAATTTAAAATTCGTAGATGTGTTTTAAGAGTTTCTCATAGTCTTTAGGGTTCTTTTTCTGACTTCAAGTATAGCTACTATAAAGCAACTGAATTTTTTATGAAAATTAGTGTTTTCTTAGAAGTTTATAAATAAATAATTTTCATTAGATAGATAATTATTATATTTTTGAACAAGCACATTATTATGTTCGTTAACTCATTCCCATATTATTATTCAAAAATATTACAATATTACTCAAACTCCAAAAAAAAAAAGAAATTAATTTAATTTTCACATTAATCTTTCTTATATAAGCATATTTAAAATTCAACATATATAAAACATACAAAAAATATATACTAAAATTCATATAATTATAATTATTAATCTCTGTTCATTTTACAACATCGTCCCTGCATCGTCATCATCATCATCATCATTGCAATAGCAGTACTAGCAGCTTATTTAACTTCCTCTTCAATTAACAAACGCAAGCATAAATACATATATATACAATGACTCCTACAACTAACACACAACCTAATTAATTATCCAAGCACGTGCAATGACTCTACTACGAGGTATATATATTTTTAATTGAGTCAATGTAAATTACGAGCTTGCAGCAGTAGAAGTAATATCAAGCTCCCAACTGAATGCAAGCTCAAAGACCGAGAGGTCAGGGATAAAGGTAAGAGAGAAGAGATGGTAAAAAGAAAGAAAAAAAAAGAAAAAGAAAAGGGGGTCGGGACTTGTTATAATACTTAACAGTCCTAACGAGCCCGCTTTTCAAATCTGGCCAAGCTTGAGAAAGACACCCACCATCCCACACACACACAGAAAACTAACTTAACCACCTTTTCTCCCTTTTCCACCTTCTACACATAAATTATAACCGACGTCATCCGCGTCACACACGTACATGTCAACCAGTGTACATGACGAAACATATTTCAGTTTATAATTCCGCTGAGAGCTTGCACTATATATTATCGAATGCACTATCTCTCTCTCATTTGGGTTATGTGGAAAGCCTAAACTTGCACCGGAAGTGGATAATAATGCACGTGTAGCCAAAACTAATACGTGAAAATGCTAACAGAATGTCCCTGATGAATGTACTGCTTTGAAAACTGGAATTATATTAGAGGTTGAGAGAGAAAGAGAGAGAGAAAGAGAGATAGAGAGTTGTACTTGTGGTTTGAGAATAGACTTTATTTTTATAATTAAATATAGACAATGTAAAAGAAGTTTAAACTACGAATTTTATAGAAAATGCTGTTTGAAAGGTTAAAGTTTGATTTTGAAAAGTTTTTTTTTGTAACTTTGATAACTATTGAATGATGTTTGTATAAGAATAAAGTCTATTGAAATAAAGTTTCAAGTGAAACATTGTTACTTAAAAAGTTTAAAGTTTTATGTTAAGTATTTTGATATTTTTAAATGATTTTAAAAATCTTGTACTTAACACATATTTATTTGAAGTATTTAAAAATATTTGTAAAATACTGATATTATATAAAATATTTTCATTTGATATTATTTTGCATTTAGATTATCTTATGAATATGCAAGCACGTACATATATGAGATACGTCTATTCATAATAAACAAAATTTGGTCGTGCGGTACATGGGAAAGCGTAAGAGCATAAACTTAGAACAGTATTGTATTCGAATGTCGTTGTTGGTATTAAGTAAATTTAAAGTGCTTTTATGAAACAGTATTGTGTGGTCTTAGTATGTAAATAAAATTTAAAGCATTTTTTTTTTTGGAAATTAAATTTTCTGTTTGAATAAATGTAGTTAATAATATCTTTGAATTCAACAAATCTATTAAAAAGTTTTTAAAATCTATTCTCTTTTGTTTCGTAGAAATTGCTAAATATATTTATGAAAATTAATGTAAGAAAAATAATAAGTGGATGTAATTATTAATAATCTCTACTTTATAGTCCATAATATTTTCTCATAACTTATTAATTTACTTGGTTTACTTTCATCTATGAATTTAAATTATTCAGAGAATTGTCTATATTACAAAGTTCCATTCAAATTCCTGCTCATAAATATACCATTAAAACAACTATTTATTAAATGCATTCAATAAATTTTCAAAGAAAATTTCATAAATTTATATCTCAAGGATAAGCAATAAATTTTTCCAGTAACTTATATATACTTTAAAGCTATGAAAAGCATCGTAACAGTTTGCAAGCTCGGAATTTATGTTAACCACGTCGTTAAAAAAATCAAGATCACATGTAGTCATATGGAAATGCATTTACAGCATAGAAATTTCATTTTAATACGAAATTTTAGGTGTATAGTATAACAATTTTGCTTTCATATACATTTATGTATTTATGTTACTGAAAAATTGTTGAAATCCTTGATTGAATTTTGATATACAATCAAAAGTTGAACAAATTTTTTTTAATATTTCTAAAGTATATTAATTTTGACGTGAAAATTTTCTTTTACACTTTGATGATTAATGGGCAATTTTCTTTGAACATGTTGATAGATGAGGTAATTTCAATTTACTTCTGGTCTTTCTTTAGTTCAATTGCGTGAGTCTCTCTTTTTGAGAAAAGGGAAAAAAAGTAAAGGGAGCACAAACTTTAAGTTGTCTAAATAGGTCAGCGATACAGTGTTAGTGGCCAGTGCAGATCTGACGTCATTTCCGAGGATGAAAAAAA
>JAPYZE010000853.1:0-29629 GCA_030522805.1 Leptomastidea abnormis
TATATATATATATACCTATATATCTATACGCATAGTCATCCTCGTCGTTATAGTCGTCGTATTAAGTCAGGTCTCGTTAGCACTGCCCCAAACGAGAAAGAGACTATTTGTATATAGGTATACATATAAGCGTGTAATCGCGCGAGTAAGATATAGAAGAAAAAAAAATATTCCATTTCGAGAGCTTTGTGAATAGAGAAGCTGCTATTATATATATTATACGAGACACTTAATTATTTGACAAAAATTTTTTTCATTTTTTTATTAATTTTTTGTCTTATTTTTTTTTACAGATGGTTTCATCCGAACATCTCGGGTTTGGAAGCGGAAAAGCTCTTAATGGAACGGGGCTACGACAGCTCTTTCCTTGCACGGCCTAGTTCATCCAATCCCGGTGACTTTACACTCTCCGTCAGGTACATATATGTAATATATATTATGAGCAATTTGTCTCTTTCTACTCTACCACATACATATATCAATCTATCTCCCACTCCTTCACTCTATTTTATTTTTTTCCTTCTCTCATGTCTTTATATTCGTCACACATGACACTCGTGTGTGTCTAATATACTACAGTACTTATATATGAACGCAGGCGGAATGGCGAAGTGACGCACATAAAAATTCAAAACACCGGTGATTTTTATGATCTTTATGGAGGGGAAAAGTTTGCGACATTATCCGAGCTCGTGCAATATTACATGGAAAACGGTGGACAGCTTAAAGAAAAAAACGGCGAGGTCATCGAGCTCAAATATCCATTGAATTGTGCTGATCCAACTACCGAAAGGTAATTTATTATATTCATCATCAATCTCTCGTGGTTCATACCGATCTCTTCTTATATTACTGTACTTACGATTTGCTTGTCCTTTTTTTCTTTTTTTTTCTTTCTAAACGTTATACACGCAGGTGGTTCCACGGTCATTTGTCGGCCAAGGATGCGGAAAAAATGATGCAGGAACGTGGTAAAAACGGTTCCTTCCTCGTTAGAGAATCACAAAGTAAACCTGGTGATTTTGTTTTATCCGTACGCTCAGACGATCGTGTAACTCACGTTATGATTAGGTCTCAGGTGAGTAAAAAGGTAAATAGAAAATAAATATCATATTAAATGTGAATAATTATTTGGTATTTTATGTTAATTTCATATTTTTTTTTGTTTTTTTTTTTCTTTTTTAGGATAACAAGTACGACGTTGGAGGTGGTAATAAATTTGATAGTCTTAGCGATCTTATTGAACATTATAAACGTAATCCAATGGTTGAGACAAGTGGCAGCGTCGTACACTTGAGGTATAATTATTTTATAATATAAAATAAAATTTTAATTATTTAAAAAAATACTTTTTAAAAAAATAAGTAAAAAAAAATTATCTTTATAGGCAACCATTTAATGCAACAAGAATAAATGCAAGTGGTATAGAAAGTCGAGTTAGACAATTACATAAAGAAAATGGATGTTCAAATGGTTGGCTCAGTCGAAACGGTGGATTAAGTATTGACGATGAAGATTCAGGACGAGGTAAAGGAAAAGCTGGTTTCTGGGAAGAATTTGAGTCGTTGCAGCAGCTTGAGTGTAAGCATTTGTTTTCGAGAAAGGAAGGTTTGAGACCGGAGAATCGAGCGAAGAATAGATATAAAAATATCTTACCCTGTAAGTATATATCTTAAAAACTGTATTATAAATTCTGATTAAAATTATAATTATTAATGTTGTAATTTCTTTTTTTTATTTCTAGTCGATCACACACGAGTGAAACTCAAAGATGTTGATCCTAATGTACCAGGTTCAGATTATATCAATGCAAATTATATAAAGGTAAATTACATAGTTATGTTTTCTTTTTTTTCAATGATTCTTAAAGAGACGATAATAATAATCTGTGTATTTTTTTAATTGTCATTATAGAACGAAGAAGATACGACAGTAGGTATTCCAGAAAACAGCCTCTTTAACAAATGTTACATAGCAACCCAGGGTTGTCTGCCAAATACGGTAGCTGATTTTTGGCATATGGTCTATCAAGAGAACACTCGAGTTATTGTCATGACGACAAAGGAAATGGAAAGGGGCAAGGTAAGGTTTCCTTATTTAATTTTGTTTTTGTACAAACAATGGGCGTTTTTAATTAATAACACTGATGTTGTTGTTGTTTCAGAACAAATGCGCTCGATACTGGCCTGAAGAAGGTGATGTTTCCGAGTACGGTAACGAATGGAAAGTGAGAGCTTTAAATCGCACCTCTACCGCAGACTACACACTCCGAGAATTCCTGTTACAAGGCACAAAACCCGGCTTTAATGAAGCCAGACGAATCTATCACTATCATTTCCAGGTATGTTTTGATTACTATTTTTAATTCGAATTCACATAATACGTAAAAAAAAATAATGCTCCAATATTATTTATAGGCATGGCCAGATCACGGAGTACCTTCCGATCCAGGCTGTGTTTTAAATTTCCTCCACGACGTTAATGCGAGGCAAGAATCCATAGCTGGAGCTACGACACCTGGTGGTGCACAGAATTCAAGCGTTGGACCGATACTCGTACATTGTAGTGCTGGTATTGGAAGGACTGGTACTTTCATCGTTATTGATATGATACTCGATCAGATAAAACGTCACGGTAAGTTTCTTTTTTTTTATTTTTCGTAACTATAATTAAAATTGTTTAGTGACGAGAGTGTAATTAATGTTTGTTAATTATGATCTATTTTTAATTGATTTTTTTCTCAGGACTGGATTGCGAAATTGATATTCAGAAAACGATACAAAAGGTGCGTTCACAGAGATCGGGTATGGTACAGACTGAAGCACAATACAAGTTTGTTTATTTGGCGGTATTGCATTACATCGAAACTGTGTCGCAGCGTATGCAAGCCGAGCAGGTACGTTATTTCCTATTGATATTGATTTTCTAACGAAAGACCAAGTATAATATGTACAATAGCTTTTATTTGATTTTATTTTCTATGTTTTGTTCTTGCTAATCGTTTTAATATATTTACCAACTATTCTGAGTATCGAAACAATAAAATTATTTTTCTTTAAATTTAACGAATTAATTTAATTTAATTTAATAAACAATAAAAATTTTCTTTGCATATATTTATTTTATTTTTTTTTTTAATTTTACAGAAATCGCTACAACTGGGTCGCGAGTACACAAACATAAGATACAAGAGCGAGGGTATTAACACAAGTGAGACACCGGCGGTAACACCCAACCCAGCAACAGTTACAACGGCAAGTTTCACTCTACCCGCTTCTGGTAGCGGTATGAGGCCAAAGTAAAACAGCCTCAAAAAAGACGATGACGACCTTCTGTATGCGTCTCGATGGAAAAAAAAACTCATTCCGCTCAACCCACCCCTTTCTATATATGTCACGATGACACTCTATCTCTGTTGTTATAAGTCGCGCTTTACTCTACTTATTCTTGAAGCCTCCCCTGACTGGGCCTAATCTTGAGCACATCAGAGGCACCCAATAATTCGCGCACCCAGAGAACACGAGAATGATACGTAGTGTGTGTATATCTATAATTATGAATGTGGATGTATAATCACGCACGTCCGGAAAGTTCTTTTTATGAACTAGATGGTTTAAAAAAAAAAAAAAATAAATAAAGGCATTAGGGGAAAACACAAGCCTAAAGTTGTGCGTTGCAAAACTACACAAGTGATAAAAGTTGTTTTCCTTTCTGCACTCTCTCTCTCTCTCTCTTTTTCTCTAAAGAACGTTAATTATTAGCCAATTTAGAGGATCTTTTTTACGTATATTATAAATATCTATATATACCCTTCGTTCGATTTGGCGAAAGAAAATAAGAGCGGATATGCAGGGGATTGCAATGCAACAAATTTCATTATATAAGATGGAAAATCGGTATTTTTTTTTTTTTGTCATTTGAGTATATGAGAAAAAATTGATGTTTGTGTACAAAGAGAAATGATGAGATTCATTTAAGATTTTTTATTAATTTACGTGTTACGTGTCTCCCGGCGTTTTTATTGTATAAAATAATAATAATAATATAATGGTATGGTCTTCCCTAGTTAGAAAATTCCATTGAGAACATTATTAAAAAAAAAAATAATTATTTATAATAAAAATTTTTTTTGTAATTTTATCTGGCCAGATTTTGAATTATGCTAGATTTTACCAATTAATAAATTGCATTAACAAGTTTAAAATTTCAATTTTAAAAAAAAATTACTTGTTATGCATGATTACAATTCAATGATATTAAATTTCAACGTATATTATAAATCTACGTACTAAATTATTTAAATTTTAAGATTGTGAAATAGATGAAACGTTGTCTAACGACCGAGATCTATCAAAGCTTTATAACTTCTTTTTTTTTTCTTACTAAGAGGTACAACTAGTTGTAGCAAATTGAATAATTAGTGTTAACCAAGATTTATAACTTGATGCTACTAACGCTCAATCGGTTTTATCTTACGGTTTTCAGTCAAATATTCTATCCAGGGTTGATCCTGTGCATGTGGTCGCATAATATATATTATAAAAAAAAAAGAAGAAAATTTATCGTATGAATAACATAGATATATATATCATTTATAAATGAAGGTGATCGCACTGAGCTAAAGTTCAGAACATTGCACTTTTTGACGTGTGCTGCACAAAAGTCACTCACGCAACTGGTGCAATGAGCCTTTCGAAAGCTGTGAAGATTGTGTATAGAGCCGCGTCGAGATATGTTCATAGGCAAGCGGTGTCGCGGAGAATCAAAAAAAGAAAAAAAAAATTTATGAGATATGAAAAAATTTAAAAGATATGTAGTTTTAGTGACTTGGATGCGTTGACTATTTGCTCTTTCGAGATTAAAATGATGAAAAAAGAAAAGCAGCATGTCGTAATAACCGTTGGAAAATGTATGACGAAGCCAAAAATGTACAATTATTATTGCAAAATGTGTTATAAGAAATTAAGAGAAACTAGCATTTTTAAAATCTTGAAAAACGAAGTTCTTTATTTAAGGTAGAATATAATTGCATAGGTGATTCATTGCATTTTGCTTGGAAAAATATATTATTTTCAATGCTAATGATAAAAAACATTTCTAATATAACATTACTGCAATTAACCTGTTAGTGTAGGTGGAGCTTAATGAATTTTTCAAGATCTTAAAATGGTTTCGCACAAAAGCCACAAGTAAAAAGTAATTGGATAAAAAATGTTATATTAAGTTTGATATTTTTTCAAAAACAACAATTTTCATTTCCATTTAAAAATTCAGAGCAATATGTTCTTTTTTTTTGTATTTTAGATCAAAAATAAATAATAATTACATTGTTATATTGTTTTGTAGGATTCATAATGTTTACAAATCTAATTTATTACTTTTTTAGTTCATACATTCTTCTGCTTTTGCGTCTTTTTGATAAATATTGCTATGAATTAATAAAAGGTTCTAAAATAGCGAATTTTAATAAAGTTTATTATTGTATTCTAAAATGCTGATAGAACAATTATTTGCTGATGAAATAAAAATGTCTTATGTTTTTTTATTGAAAAATTTTTTACACATTGTATTTTTTGTACTTAAATTTTTAATCCTTTTTGGTCAAGTTACATAAAAAAACTTGTGATTATTTACACATCTATCATCGATTTATTGAAAAAAAAAAAAAGAACAACTTAAAAATATGCATCATAATCTAAAGTACTGACTTAGCATATATCACGGAGTATCATTTTATAAGTTTGATTTTTGAAACTTTTTCAGTAACCTTTAACTCCCCAAATCTGGCCTTACGTTGTTCTTTTTTAGCTTCTAATTCAGCCTGGAAACAAAATAATATTTGTTTATAACATTATTTATTTTATTAAATTAATAATTGATTTTAATAAGCATACCTTATCTAAAAGACTTGAAACATTAGTGCCAAACCTTTCTGCTCTCTTTTTTAATAGTTCGTAACTTGCAGGCTGGAATATTATTACAAAGTTTTATTTTAAAGTTAAAAATAAACAATTAATTTTTTTAAGAAAGAGTAATTACCACTGGAGTGCTCTTGATTGATGCTGCAGATTTATTATTGCTAGCATTATTGCTAGAAGTAATATTAAATCTTGCAGCCCGAGCTTCCTTCTTTGCAGTTTCAGATAAGGGAACTCCAAATTTCTTTGCTCTCATTTCCAATCTCTAAAAAAATAAAATGATAAAAATATATTAAACATATTTAAAAAAATGTAATGATGAAATTTAAATTCAATTTTTTATGCATACCTCAACACTGCTGAGCTCTGAAAATTTGATTACTTTTTTTTCAGAATCTTTATTTTCAGTTGTTTGTTCATTTGTTTTTACCTAAAAGTTTATAAAATTTATTATAAATTGAAGAATTTTACTTTAAAAAGATTTTACGTATTAAAATATTACCTCATTGGTGGTATCAGTCAATTTGACAACTTTTTTTGCAGGTTCTTCAGTTGGCTTATCATTTTTCAATGAATTCTCATCCTTCTTAGCAATTACGTCATTTTTAATTTCATCTACTTTTGTTTTTCTATTGAGAATAACTTTTTTTGCAGCAATATTATTCTCATCTCCAGTTGGAATCTTTCTTTTTTGTGGTGAAACACTAATGGAAAGAGAATCGGGCTTTGTACCAAGCACTTCAGTTTCTAATTCTTCATCCTAAAAAAAAATTAAAGTTTGTAAGTTGTATTCATAGTTGTTTCTTTTATACAAACTGAATAGAATAAAATTAACTTTGCACTGCATGTATACTTACACCAAGGATTGCATCTTCGTTAAGAATTTCATCGGCTGTTTCATCCAATGACAATGACGAGTCATGAATAGCTAGCTGAAGACGCTCAACCAACTCATTTTTATTACCTGTTGTAGGTAGTCCCCTTTGCTTGAGTTCAGCTTTCAAATCCGCTACCTATATAACAATAACAATGTATTTTTATAAATAAAACAAATTAAAATGATTAACCTGTAGTCATAAAACTAAGTTAACAACTATCATTAACAACAAGCACACTATATCTTATTCACTATTTCCTCCCTCACAGAATTTGCTTGATACAAAAAACAAACAAGATTAAAAGCAACCCTTCACCTTATTCACATCCATTGTTGTTTATTCACAAAATTGACTATCAAAAATCCTTTGTTAGCCACAAATTAAATTACTTTTAACTTAGAAAAATATAAGAACAATAAAAGCCCTTACAAGACCCTTTTCTTTCCAAATCACTGTGACAACTAAGAACTAACCCGCGTGGTCAGGTCGAGCGCGCGCGTTAGAGAGAGAAGAAAAACTCATCCCCTCCACACCACAAAATCATATACACACACACACGAGAATTTCCAAAAACTCGATAGGGCTATTTTTAAGAAGCCAAAGTAACAACAAAACACCAAGTGTGTGATGTATACAAAGTCTTCTGCGCACACCAAACAATCATCCAAGCAAAACTAAAATCTAAAAACTGTAAAGCGCCGACGCGAAAACAGTATAACCATAACCTCGTGACGCTTCAGAAGCGACAAGTAGGTTATGTTACAATGAGACTTATGGAAAACTAAGAATGCATGATAATTACACATACCTTCATCTTGGCGAGCTCGGATAGACCTTTTTCAAACGACGAATCAGCCATTTCGCACAAATTTTTTTTAATCTTGCAGTAAAAAATTCAGTTGTTAACTGTAAAAAAAAGGCTTGATGTTATACGCAAGCGTATCCGGGTACGCAAAGTACACACACAAAAAAAAAAACTAAGATGTTTGATCTTATTGCAGATCTCAAATAACTTTTAAACGTCTTTTTTTTATTACTTAAATAAACAGCGATGATAAATCCATGCACAATTATTCTAAAGAAAGTATATAATAGTTGGCGCCTCCCTTATATAGAAAATCGATAAGCCGGGTGAAGAAGCGGTGAGGTGAGAGGACGAAGCAAAAGTATATATCTGTATACACAAACACAGCCGGTAAGATAATGAAGATTGAAGATTCAATCAACAACGTTCGATATACATATATAGTCGTTTAATCGATACAATAAACTTTTTTCACTGACGCTTGTTACTACTTCTCAATAGAAATTAGTTTTGCGGCTCTTTTTTTTCCCGTCTGTTAGCGTCCAGTACCTATAACACGGCGGTTGAGACACACTCTATCTCCCTTTTACTTTGTATCCATAAGAAGATGAGGTAGTGGTTGTGTTTTACACATACATACGTATAAAACAGGTTATTGTAGTGGTTATACAATCGTAAAGCTATGGCCAGGACGATAAAACTTTTCCAACCAATAGAGGATAGTATCTGAAAGAATTGCAAATTACTATTGGATGCAACGCTTGAACTATCAGAAAGTTTAAGGCGACTCCGTATATAGGAATAATTGTCAAAAAATTTCCGGGAATATTTGATTTTTTTTTATTATTTTATTCGTATTTGTAATCAGCAATAATAATTTTAAGAATGTATTAATTATTTAATCATTGATTGAGTCGCTTATTAAATTATTATAATATAATAAGCGAGTAATTTTTAAATATAAAAAAATAAAAACTAATATCGGAGTTGAGCTCAAGTCATGTTTACAAATGAGCGATCCTTCATGTAAACAAACAAGCAAAAAGGGGCTCCAAAAAAGCCATCAGAATTATATAGCTATCCTTGTTTCTCTCACAGTACAAGGTCACCCCATCACGCTCAAAACATCTCCTTTCTTCTTCTCTCATATATTGTGTTTGTGCGTCGTTACAAAGGGGAAGAGCGAAGAGAAAAAGAAAAATAAAAACACGCGCGTTGAACTTGTCAGTGCTATAGGTACTTATAAGCTGCAGCTGGCATTTAAATGTGCAAAAAGTTGAACAGTGATTGTTTGTTGCATGATACGTGGTTAATTAGGTGTCGTAGATTAAATTGGCGTGGTTATGATTCGTGTCATACACGAAGTATAAGTAAACTTATCAGATTTAATCATGAAGTGCCTTAGCTCCTTTATTGCTGTTACGTGGTTTTTGCTACTGACCCACACTGTTTATTGTGATGACACTTACGAAAGGGTTTCAGGATTATTGTGAGTATATTACTTTCTTGTTTTTGTTATTTATTTTATTGTTTATTACGTTTGTTTTATCTTAATTATGTAATATTGGAATGTAAACAATGTAATAAATTTGTTTTATGAAGAATATTTTTTATTTAAAGGCATAGCGAAGATGCAGAATATGTTGATCCACATTCATTTTATTATGACAGACAATTGCAAAAAATTAGTATGCCTAAAAGTAATAACAAGGAAGATGCCAATGCAATGTAAGGATGTTAAAATTACTGTATTAATTTTTGTATATATAAAGCTCTAATATTGTTTTTAATTTTAGAGAAATAAGAGATCAGGAAAAGCATCATCACATGCATTGCAAAGATGGTCCTTATGAAGTATTTGCACGACGTTTAATAAACATACTTCTTAAAAAAGCTTATTTTAAGGTAACGTAATGATATAAAATTAAGTTATAGTGACTATAGTCGTAATAAAATGGCTAATTTCTTTATTAGGTAAATGATGATATGACAGTTGGAAAGGTTGAACTGAAGGCTACTTTAGATGAATTTGAAATCCTTAAAGGTTTTGGAGGAGGAAAAATTTCTATTCGAGAACTTGATGGAATTATTAACGATGTTGTACAAGCACCCGAACTTAATTTATTTGATGAAGCTGTAAGTTATGCCGATAGGATGAGTTTCTATCTTTATGAACATGTAAGTTTATTTTATATTAATTTAACAAATATTACAAAGAAACTTGTAAAAAAGAATTTATTAATTTAAATATTGATTATGATTTTAGAGAATCATGTTTGGATCAATACTAGTAACGATACTTATAATTGTAATGGCTTTAAAAGTAAAATGGACAAGGTGGAGAATCATTCTTGTAATATTCGATGTTATGATAATTATTAGTTTCATGTTGACTTGGTGGGAGCTTATACAGGTTTCATATTTTTTCTACATGTTTTAATTACTTTTAATTAATAATGTTACTAAATTTTTATATATTTTATTCAGGAGAGTGAAATAAAACTAGCTGCTCAAAGATACGTATATTATGAAATGCCTGCTGAATGTCGTCAAAAAGATATTAGTTTTTTCCAATCAGTTGCTTTATTTTTTGGTAAATATATTTTAACACTACAATAGCATTAAAATCGTTATAATTTTTTTTAAATATTTTTTTCATAACAAAATAAAAACATTTTAATGTTTATACTAGGCTGGGGACAAGGAGATTGTTTAAAGTATTATGAAGCAATAATGACTGATCCTGTATTAAAAGTGACTCCGATTCAAGCATTTATACACATGTGTAACAAAGTTTTCTTCTATCCACTCTCTATGTTTGGAAAATATTCTGGAGAGTTTATTGATAATATTACGGGTAAGCGTAAATTTTAAAGTAAGCTAAGATATAAAGAGGTAACATCTAAAAGTTGTTTTATTTTATAAATTTCAGCAATATTACCGGTAATCTTCCAACCTTTTGTCAAGATACTATTAATTATGTTGATGCCAGTTTTATTCTTTGTCTTAATTTTTATTCTGCTCGGTGGAGCATTTGGAATAAAAATTGGGCCCATGTTTCATTTTTATTTACATGGAAGACAGTCAACACCACCTTCAAATTCTTTGGATTATAACAACAGACAAACAATTGAAGTAATTCAAAATGTAAGTTATGTTTATTTTTAAGATAAATAGAAAAGATAAAAATTTATAAAAATTAAAACAGTTTTATTGAATCAAAAAGATTTATTGATTAATTTATAATTTAAAATTTTATATAGGAAGTTAAAGAAGTGCCCAACATTGCACCTTCAATTCCACAAGAGTCTAATGTGACACAGAAAACTGAAACACCGAAAACCGCTGAAAAATCGACTCAGATCAAAGAAATTGAAGATAAAAAACCCGAAAAGCAGGAAGAAAGCGATACCAACAGTGATGAGTTTTTGGAAGATAACGAATACGAAAAAATATCTAAAGAAAGACTGGAAAATGAAATGAACAGGAGTAAGTGTGTCGAAGAGATAAAACATGAAACTCCTCAAGAAGAAAAAAAAGAAGGAAACAAAAAAAAGCGAAATAAACGATCATTAGAAATCGGTAGTGGCGACAGCTAGAAAACCGATATTCTTTTTCTTTTTAAATCAGTCTACGAAATCGTGCCTATAAAGTCTTCTTAACGTAATGATAATTTAATTTCTTTTGATAATGACCATTAGAAATTCAAAAAAACGCTATAATATCCATTTGTATAATAATCCCAGTGAATTTTTATACAATTGTAATGATATTTTATTTGTTTATCGCGAATCGTGTACAAAAACAATCTGTACAACTTTGATATTGTTTTAATAATTGTAATTACGAATCTCGGCGTACGTTATTAAGCGCGTCTCATTTTTAATGTGATATTTATATATATTAAATTAATTTTTAACTAACAAAAATCGTCTTTTATCATTTACAAGCGACTAAAATCTAATTTTTCTAAATTACTCCAAAATAAAAAGAAAACGTTTTCATAAAAGTTACACCTTTCACTAGATCATCATCTTTTTAAAACAACACACATCAAAAGCAATACCCAAAGATGTATACAGTTATACATTCCTCGTATATATCTACATTACCTCACACAAAAATATTACTCAAGCTGCAAGCAGATATTACAAAATCATTCCACCACCAGTATAAGTTCCAACCAAGAGCGCATGCGCTCTTCTGTATAGCTCTCTCTCAAACCTGCAGCAGTACAGGCCAAGCTGCATGTCTCTCGACATCATCCACGAACGAAAAGCCTTGCCGTCACTAAGCCAAGACTTCTCGTACCTCTCTTTCTATCTCATATAAACCTAATGACGTTCGTTCCATTGCTGCTGCAGAGTTACATAGTGTATCTAACATTATATAGTAGGTAGTCGAGTTGTGTTGCTGCTGGTGAGAGACGATGTGCGCCTGAGCGCTATTTTTCAGTTAAATTTTAACAGCAGCAAATTAAAAAAAAAAAATAGGGTGCATTTTGTGCGTGCGTGGGTGGATGTGTATGGACATTTAAAATAATATTTACAGGTGGTATCGCATCATCATAATTTGTTAACTGGTAGTAGTGGTCGCGGCGTCTCATGTCCACGCGTACCCTATAATACCGTCGCCACGGCAACTCGCTGAGCTGAGTGTGTAAGAGAAGAGGGCCAAAAAAAAAGGGAGAAGAACATGCGCTCGGTTTAACTATTTTTTTCTCTCTTATTGCACACACATACATATTAAAAAAAAAAAAAGCGCAGAGCGCGCGCAGCAGTACCTAACAACAACAATAATATATTTCCTTCCTTTGCTAGTATAACCCAGAGTGAGTGCAAGTGCAAGCGCGCAATGTAAACACGTTGATTGCATATAAAACTGCATCGGAGCGTGGAGGAGGAGGTGTGCGTGTGTGCTGTTGCGGGGGTATATAGGTAGATAATGCAAGTAAAAAAGAGATAGGAAAAAAATCGTCAGTTGCAGTTGCAGTTGCAGTTGCAGCACATAGAGAGCGAGTGCGCGTGTCAGTGCATCAACGGTGAAAATTGAGGTAGTATAGAAGAGCACACAGCTGCTGTATCGTCGTTGTGGAAAAGAGTGAGAGAGAAGTGACAAAAAAAAAGAGAGCTGAAAGAGGAAGGCTAGAAAAAAGAGAGAGAGAAAGAGAGAGGATAAAGTCTCATGCGCGCGTGCAGCAGTTGCTGGCTGAGCCAAACGTTATATGTACATTTGAAGGCCTTGGTTCTTCTAGCTGGCTTATGTGTGTATATGTTATAGAAGGCCGTGGCTATAATATAACACAAACCAATGTGTCTATGGATGAAAAAAAAAACGGAGCAATCCATGTGTATGTGTACAAGTCCAGGTGATCATTTATTTGAAATTAGTTAAAGAAATTCTCGTTGACTTACTGTGATAATATTTAATAGAAATAAAAAATAATACAAAATAAAAAAAGATATAATATAGAAGTGGAAAGGAAGTACAGCTATGCAAGCGTTTAGGAGTTATCAAGGTGGAGTCGTGAGAACGGAGTTGAATTTATTAAGGACGGAAGACACGCTGAAAAAGGAGTTTAACAGAGTTTTACAAGCTTCGATGAGGTTGTGTATTTTTTTCTCTCTTTTTTTACCTTTATTTATACTATCAATATAAGAGTGGCACTGCTATAATTTTTTTTTTTTTTTTTTTTTAAGCTTAGGTAGGATATTTGAGCAAGGTCCCTTTACAAGTCTATCCCTATATTGATACATGCTATTGCTGCTGGGCCAGGGTCGGTTTATTGATGTGGCCTAGTTCAAACGAGTGAGATAGATAGAGAAATATAACTTTAGAGTAACTGATGACTTTTTTTTTGTTTTTATTTTTATTTATTTTTTTTTTTTTAAATTGAGATAAATAGAGGTGTTGAATAAGTTGATGTACTTTGAAATGAACCTTTACTAATTACTGAGTTACTTTATTTTAATGTTTTATGTATGAATGAATATAGGATTTACTTTTAATAGAAGTTAGGAAAGTTAATATTTGTCAGTTTGTAAAAAAAAATAAAAAGATCGAACGACGTAATTTGATAAGACTATTTTATCATCAAGCTAATTCTATAATTAACATCCTTTTAAATTTTAATAAATTATTATTTGATTTTTATTGTGTTCTACAACTATTTTTTTTATTTTATTATTTAAAAATTACAAAAAAACTTAAATTTTATTTTAAAAATTATATTTCATTTTTTGATTATGATTTTAATTTGAAAAATAAAGAAAACGATCTTATTTTGATCAAGTTATTGTAGAATTAACTGAAGATTTTCAAAACTCCAAGAAAAATCAAACAACTCTCTTGTTTATTTATAAAGCTTTGGATGGATGCATATATATTTATGCTATAAACCTTCTTGATTGCAGTTTTTAAAAATAACTTAAAATTTTTTTTTTGGAGTTCAATCGGTAAGAATTAATATATTTTTTTTTATAAATGTATAAATATCGCTACTAAATTTAAATATTAAATTTAGCTCTTTGATTTTTCAAATGAATTATTTTAATAACTCAATATTCATGTTATTATTTGCATTGCATATTTGTTCGTTCCTAATACTATCATAAAAGTTTTTATCCGATAAGCAATATTAGATTGCAAAGTGCTATAAACTTATATTTTATTTCAATAATATTTTAAAATATTTATAATCGACTTATTAATTAAAAAAATTAAAAAAAAAATTATTTCTATATAAGTTTGTCTGTACAGTTAGTAGTAATAGCCACACGTGTCTGATCCAACTCATATCTTCAGTCTGTAACCACTTGAATATTTTTCCCGATTAAAATCAATAAAAACAAGGCTTTCCATATTTCTGTAGCGCAATAAATTCCAAACAATCGTAAAATCTAAACATTAAAACATAAAAAAAAAAAAGAAAGAAATATCAATCATGAAGTGCAAGCACTCAGCCAGATCCACAATCCCAAAACACCAGTCAAACGCTCGCGTTCTCAATTTTTTCAAAAAAAATTTTACGATTCATGCATCGACAATAAAGTTCGAATTTCTAAAAATAAAAATAAAATAAATTTCAACTTGTATTTTTAAACACGTTGTATTCCACAGGCAGGCTTTGACAACCAAATCCAAAGAAGGACCAAAGGTACGATAGAGTCCTGTATACTTCATAAGAAGAACAAAAAAAAAAGAGAGAGAGTGGCCTATATAAAAGCAAAAAAACACCGGATACGTCAAGTATATTCAGCAAAATGCAGAAAGAAGGCACACCAAAGTTTCTCAAATTTCACGAGGGCAGCGTTCGTGGAGTTGCTTTCAGTCCAAGGGTATAACATATTTTTTTTATTTTTTATTGTTTTTTTTGTGATCCATTTTTAATAAACCTAGTGATTTTTAAATAATAAAAGATTGGTTTTTCTTGTAATGAAAAGTGTTACGAGTTGCGTGAATAGAAAGATCGTCAATTTAATTATAATACGTGTTCTCTATATTTTGGAAAAATATATATGTAAGACGAGCGTTTCTATAACCTTGTGGCGTAAGATATCTGATATTTTATTATTTATAATATACACTTGTTTTTCAACTTCTTTTTAATAAAATTTCAAGTTAGTTTGAAAAAAAATAAGCCACTTCCTTTTCTCGCGTTTCTTAGGTTTTGATTATAGTTCATTTCCTGACAGAACAATTTTATTTTGCTCGATTTTTTCCTCTTCGCATTTTTTTACATTTTATGGTATCACTATGTCAATTTTTATTTTTAATCTTACTCAAAATTCTTAATCGAAATTTGTAATGTATTTCAATTTATCTATCATTTTATTCGTTCGAAATTTACGATTCTCAAACACAATTAACTTTATAAAAACTTATCATCATTTCTTTTATAACACACGTATTCCTTTTCCAGGATAGATATCTGTTCTGCTCTGGCGGCTACGATGGCAAGGTCAATCTTTACTCGGCATTACGAATGGAATTGCTCATGTGCTATCAGATAACACCGATGGCCCAAGTTAAAAATGTCAACGCTGTGCGTTTTACTTCTGATGGTTCCAGGGTACTTATATATAAAACTACCATAAATATAAAAATCCTTGTACTCGTTTTTATGTAAGCAAAAAAAAAAAAAAATTTAATTCATTATAAACAATAGGTACTAGCCGCTACAAACACAAGACGATTAGTAGTGGTGGACGTGGAGCGTGGCGAACAGCTTTTATCATACGACAATTGCGCTTATGGAGGCAGGGATAGAACAGGCCTGGCAACCGATCCTTCCGGTCCGAATTTAGCAGTTGCTGTAGCAGCAAATGGCAAGGGCCTTACACTCGTCGATCTGCGTATGCCGCTACCTCTAGATTTTGTTTATGACGTGTGTATTATTATCCTTATAATTGTATTATTTTGTATATTTTCGTTTTTTTAAGGGATAAGTGATTTTTAATGTGGCATGTTTTATTTAACAGTTGCACACATCGACTATCAGGGATATATGCTTTCTACCAACATCTTGGCCTTGGCAGAATTCTATTTTAACTGGTGGTACTGATGGAACCTGTAAAATATCCTCACCTGAAGGTCGTGTGCTTTATGCCTTTCAGACCGGACACACAGTCAATTCGGTCTGTATTACACCAGAGCCCTATTGTCGCAGTGCTGAAGATGGATTTTACAGTTAATAATTTATATTTCTGATATTTTTTATTCAGTTTTAATTTATATAATTAAAAAAACTAAAATTTTGTCTTTTATTTAGGTTTGATAATGAGTGGAGGTGATCTCGTTTCGGCATACGTACCTGATTCGGGTATTCAAGAATTGTTAAAGGAACAAAAAAATTGTCCCGTTTGGAAGTTACGTTACACATCTAACGGCAGTACATTATACTCCGTCTGTGACGGTGGTATTCTAAGGCGTTACAGACGTTACCCAGACAGACACGAATATCTTGGTGAAGTGTATCGGCATAAAGGTGATATTCAAGATTTGGATATTTCACCTTACGACGAATGTATCCTTTTTTATCGATTTATTATTTTGATTATAAAAAAATTATTTAAAAAAAATTATAGATTTCTTAACTAAAACTTTTAAAAAAATCAGATATTGTAACAGCCTCAAAAGACCGAAGTGTCGGTGTACTACTACTTGGACCACCAAATCACGGTTTCACCGAATACACCGAGCTCACCTGATGGAAAAAAAATTTAAAACTCCGTCCTCGATCGTCCCGTTCGGCCTAAAAAACCGATCTTACGTCAGCGGACGAATATACAGTATACGTGCAACATGAGATGAGCCAGCAGCGTGTAGTAAATAAAATATCTGCCAACAGGCGTGTTTAAATAGCGCGTAACGCGTCCGCGTGTCAAAGAATAGGGAATTAAATAATAATAATAATAAAAATAAGAATTATTGATATTTTGTACAAAGTTTAAGATATTGTTACTGTTATCATTTTCATGTGAAATGTTTATGAAGATATACGATGTATAGAAAAAAAGATTGAAGGGAATGATAAAGATACACAGAGAGGTGTGAGAAAAGTATGAAAGACACACTCAAATCGTTACTGTTGCGTTTGTGTCGTTTATTACGAATAAGAGAAGTTCGAGCTTAGAAAATTATTTTTAGATAATCACTTGTTTGTTATGATATTAAGTTAATTGTAATTTAATCATTAAGTTTTATTTTATCTTGCATTAATTTCTATATAATTTTTGGTCTTAATTTTAATTTTTATTATATGCTATGTAAAAAAAAAATTAAAAATACTTTGTTCAGTTAAAAACTGTTCCAATTTGTTCAATTTATAATTAAATCGAAAAAAAAAATTATTAAAATTGGTGCTTTTATTTTAAATTATCTATTCTATAATTTTTACTCAATTTCGTACATCTGTGATGTTAAGAAACAAATTGTTTCTCAAAGAGAATAACAATAGGCAACATGTAATCACAGTGAGATATGCAGTAAATAAAAAAAAAAATGTTGAAAATGTAAAATTTTAAATAATTGATTTCTTTTACCTTATATAATTATTATTTTTTCATAAAAAAAAGTGGAAAACACAGCCCCTCGAGACAGCAAATATCGTACTTTTAACTCCCTTTTGATACTTTGTTATATATAAGCATATTTTGGGCTAGGACTGGGAGCTGAGAATGAAAAACACAAGAATCGAACCCACAATGCACGGATTCTGAAATTTGCGTTTTATCAACTCAGCTATATCAAGTCCCAGTTTATTTGATTTTTTCTCTTTTAATTAACTACTCAAGCAAATCAATCAGATATTAGATAATTCAACAGTCTTAAATAACTTTAAGATTATAAAAAAAAAATACATCAAAATTTGTTTATTTTCATTTTTTAAACTTCTGGGAAACTACCTTATATCCAAACAAAAAACACGTAAAGTCTAATCGGTCGACAATTCGATAAGAGTTGCGCAAGGTGTATACTAGCACTGCTCCTTTCCCACTGTTTTTTTTTTTTTTTTTATTTTATGCGAAACGCATACGTTTACATAGGTATATAATAGTATACAGAGCTTGTCGTTATCAGTGGCTTACTTCCAGTTGTGCCTCGACACTGGCTTGATGTGCCGCTTCGTTTACGACTTCGGTATAAGTAGTGTTGTGAATAAATATGTTAACTTGTTAATTTTTTTTTTAACTAGGGTAATTATATATTTATTATTTTTATTTATTATTGTTAAGTATTTTTCAGTATTTTTTTCACTATTTGTTATTTGGTAAAAATGTCTATTATTCTTTTCAACTTTATTATAAGACTGTCTTATTCATCTTCAGTAAGTTCTTTTAGATTTATACAACTTATTGATGAGGAAGTAAAAAATAAAAGAAAAATAATTTGCTTCTTTAATTTATTAAAAAAAAAAAAAAAAAATCTAATCGATTGTCTCATCAGACATATAGTACTATTTTATTATTTTTCGTAAATTTTTTTACGTACGTAATTATTTATATTTTTCTTAGAATATGAACCGTACGTAATTTTGTTATGAAAAATAAATATATTTTTTCATATTTTAAAAACGTAGACGTTGTATTTGTTGTTATAAAAATAAAACAGAAATTGCATACTTTTTCTAATTGTGACATAAAACCGATCGGTGTTTTCAAAAATAAAAAAGTCTCGGGAAGGAAACAATATCTTTTTTTTTTAATCCAATGCATTACATTAATTTTTATTCGTCACAATATAATCAAATTTCACTTTTTAATTCTTTAATAATAAAATTACGATTTTTTAAAATGATTATTTATTTTACCAATTAAATTAAATACATATCTTTGTTAAATAAAATTTTAGAAGTAAAAATAATTTATAATAAGCTTTATAAATGATTACATTGAAAAAGTTTCGATATAACGAGTTTAACATTGAATCTGTATGTAATTAAAGTTACGCGTTTCATTTGAGCTGTGAGGGCTAATAGTAATGGCTTGAATGACAGAGTATCAATCTCGAAATTCACGAATTGTAGGTTCGCGTCTTCGTATCCTCTACAATAAGTCATTGTATGCAAACTCTCTAATCGAAATATGCTCGATCGAGCATCAAAAAGATTTATAATTTAAAACATGAAGATATTATGTATGATTCTTGAACATGCATCAGCAAAATATATTAATTTTTTTTTTTAATATTTTTTAAATAAAGCTGCTTACCAAGGTGTAGTACGTAATAGTAAAAAGTATAAAAAAAAATCTGAAATTATTTAACAAAAGTAAAACTAATAATACATTTACGTAAAATAATCTATAAATAAAAAACAATATAATAACAAAACTCATATTCGTAAAATTTATGTTCGAACAAGAATAAAAGTCAACGTAAATAATGTGTGGGTCGTGCAGCTTTTACGACAAAGAGAACAAAAAAGAAAAAAAAAATGAAAACGAAAACAAACACAACTGTGCATATTACAACGGCTAATTATGCTACTTCTGGTCAACTGCTAATTGACGTGCGATAAGAGGGTATATATTAAGCCGGAGGCGTATTTATTTATTATCGCCAGCTGGAAATAAGTCGAATAAAAAAGTAGAAAAAAAATGATACGATGGTGTAATGTTGCATTTCAAGCATTTAATACTATGCCAACTTTGTTGCGTGAATTTAGCGAGATTCAAATTAAGTTTAACGGCTATGCTTTTGTGGTAATGAATAAATTAGCATTGGGTGTGATTTAGTTACTTGATCGCTTGTTTGGAAATTGTTAAAGAATGGAAAATTATTTTATGCAGGTGGGGTTGTAGTGTTTGAGAAAAATTGGAATATGGATACGTTTAAATTGTGAATAATGTTTGTTTTTTTCAGGAATTTTAAATTATGATTATGTTCGAACTAAATGAGGAATGGATTATTGAAATAATTTTTTTTTTAATTAAAACATAAAATGATTTAAAAATTAAAATTTAAAACTTAGATTTTGGAATATATTTTTTATTTATAAAATTATTTTTGTAAGGTTATTGTTCGTACATTTCAATTTTTGTTTAACGTGTAAATATATAAATAGTTTAAAGTTGTTATGTAAATACGGTTGAAATAATTATTGCAAACAATTTTTTTTTGTAATTTTATTTTTAAAAGTCTACTTTAATTAAATTTTACAAGTATATTTTTTATTTAAAGTATTGTAAGTAATTGTACGATAAAATATAAAGGTTAAAAATTATTGGTTAGTTGAATAAAGAACTATTATTGGAAAGGAATCAGCAGTATCAACTAAAAAAGTACAGTACCAAAATAAAATTTTTTGATTTTTTTTTTATAAATAAAACTGTATTGTATTAAATGTTAATTATGATTATAATAGGTATTCTGATTCCTCAAGGTTAGGAAAAGTCACAAACAATTTTTCTTTTTTTAGTTTAATTATATTATGTATTGAATTAACTTAATTAAATTAAATTAATTAGTTTATTTTACTCGTTATTTCAGGAGATGAATATACTATTCCATTTCTACAAAGAAGTGAAATGAGATTTTAAAAAAATTAAATTTCCAGTAGTAACAAAAATATTATTAAAATATTCAATTACATTATATACGAGAAAGTATAAAAAAGCAGTGCAACAAAACTTTTAATAATGCATAAAATTAAGGAAACAAAATCAAAATTAAAAACCAAAATCACAAATTTAAAGGTAAACCATTCAAAACTTAGCTCCTTCAAGTTAACTAATAAAGAAAAAAAAAATCATAAAATCTTATATATTTTCCACAGTTTTTTTCAAAGTCTTGCAATCAAATTAAAAACAGCTTAAATAACTCAAACAATCCAAGTACTTGCAAACAATCCAGATGATCAACTCCCACCAAATTCACATAAAATATGAAGCACCAGGCAATGCCAGGGCTCGAATTAAGCTACCGTCTGAGATGCGTAGCCGTAGAAAGCGAACGAGTCTACGGCGAGGTGGTAGTTACCCGAGGTCTTAGCAGTGGTGCCGAGCTTCCAGATTTATCACCGGTTCGCACACCAAATCTTCATCGACAAATATGCGTGGGACCAGATTTTTTAGAATTGAATAGACCGACAAAACGTTTACCTGCTAGGAGACGAAGTTTTGATGATCGACAATTGACTACGAGACGACATGCTAATTTTACAAGGTCAAAGTCATTGGATGATGGTGTGATACCAATTGGATTAAGGTTGAATAAGAATGTGATTGAACGACGTAAGGTGAGATTAAAAAAAAAAAACAGCTGTGATATTGGCAATTTTTAAGTAGAAGACATATGTATGTATTCACGTTGTGATAAAAATGCATTATTTTATAATATCTACTCGAACAAATCGTACGAACATTTCAACGAATAACACACATAAACGTTATTCTTCTATAAAATAGTATTCCCATAAAAACTATAAAAATATTCAGAATACGGTAATATAACTCAAGAAAAAAAAAGACAGACAAATCCCTACACACTCACACGTACGTACATGTATATGACCGAGAAAACAAATCCAGATTCTCGCGATTAAGGTCGGTCGAGTTTAACGGCGCGTGAAAGATCAGCTTGAGAGAAAAGAGTCCATAGAAGCTCTCTTGCTTCTCTCATACACATTATCACACATCTCAAGCTCTCTCACTCTCCAGTAAATTTATACAGCACATACCGATTATACTTAACATTCATACTTGCTTCTTAACGGCCTTTCGCTTATATGCAGACCATTACCTTTTTTATCACTAAAAAAGAAAGAAAGAAATTTTAAAAAGCTTTTTTATTATACCAGGAATATTCAGCACCTGCTAGTAAATCAACCTTAGAAAATCCACTCGTAGTATCGACTTTAGTGGATCAACTACTCGTTGACATATACAGTTCGACTTGTAAAGGAATCGAGTGTTCTGGTAGTGAATCGAATTTTTCATCTTGGCGTTCTCGTAGACAATTAAGGCCGCAAGTTCAAAAAGCTCGACTTCAGCTTAAAGGTGAGTTTGCTTAATTCATGATTTTTTTTGTTTTGTGTAATTTTTAGAAAAAATGTTTATTGAGTTTGAGGAGTATGATTTTGAGGTATATAGGTGGTGGTAGTGGTGGTGGTATGGGTAGATGAGCTTGTTGATGTAACAGAAAGTTTTGAAGAGTTTGAAAAAGAGAGAAAATTTTTTGTGTGATTGAGAACTTGTTTTTCTTCTTTCTTTCTTTTTTATCTTATTTTTCTTAGACTAAATGATACCTTCTTATCTTTTGGAGAAGGATAAACATTTGTTATTGACGAGGGTGATTATTTTTTTATTTTTTTTTTTGGAAGTTATGATTTCGTTTCATATATGCGTATACGTGTTTGGTATATGGAAAAATGATTTGTTGTCAAATTTGATGCGAAGAAATAGTAATAGCTGAAAAAAAATTATAAAAAAATGATAATAGTAAAAACATAAAAATAAATCATGAAAATACAATAATAACAATCTTTTTTTTTTATATTTGATTAGAAAGATCTTGATTTCTTTGATATAAGAAAAAAAAGAAACCCCTCGTAGAATATCAAGATGTAAAGATAAAAATTTCTCATTCTTTTTTCTTTTCCGAAGTAAATTTATATATTTCAGAAATAAAAATAAAAGGTAAAGATGTTACAGAGATGAATATAAGAAGAAAAAAAAAATATTAAAGCTACGAGACACGTAAGCTCATAAAGTTTATTGAAGAAACCAAAAACTTAACGTTTCACATATATCAATCTTACTTACAACTTTCTTACTCTTATCAAATAGAACTAAAACAATGTAACTTAACAATTTTATCCATCTAATTCACAAATTCATAAGTAAGAAACTTAGAAAAAAAAATTATAAATATAAAAATAATTTAAAACCACTGCAATACAGAAGAGATGAACAAAAACATTTGATCAATCTATTTATTTTTATAGCCTTTTTGACACTTTTATAAATGTATTTCAAATAAAAGCATAAGACTCTTAGAAGCTCAGAACACTAATTAACCAAAATCGAACTCACGACTTTTAGATTGTAATACTTACACTTTAGCGATCTGAACTATATCAGAATCTTAAAATCACTGTATAATTCAACAATCAAAATCTCACCGCATCATTAAGTTTCATTTATATTAAAATTTCGTGCAATCCCACCCCAGCATATAGGTAGCAGATGCAAAATACGCATTTGACTCTCTCTCTCTCTCTTTCTCTGACTCTCAAGGCAAAGAATTGCGTCACGCATCGAGTGCGTTAGAGACGCAATGATATTACGTAGGTAGAAGTCGTCGACAGAAGTAGCTATAGTCAGAGAAAGAAATGAGTTGTTTGTGTGTGTATATAAGAAAAGGTATACGTTGGTGTGAGCTTGCGAGAGACTAAAAGAGCCTTCCCATTTATTTTGTGGTAATAATGAGATTTAGCTGGCTTAGTCGAATATACGTGTGTATATAGGTACGTCTGTATCTGTCTAAAAATAGAATGTATAAAGGGAGTAGTGATGATGAGAATAATGTGTTTGTATGTATGTATGTATGTATGTATGTATGTATATGTAGGTGTTTAACTAATGAATGAAGCTATGTAGTTTGATAAAACGAATGATATTTTTTAGTGAGTGTCATTATGGATAATGTAAACGATCGCTGTTTGTTTTCGTTTTGTATCTATACTAACATTTCATTTTTCATTTCAACTTGACACACAAAACAAAAAAATAATTATATTGTTCTATTTTTGTTAATTTCTAAAATTAAAAGTGAAAAAAATTCATAAAAAATACAATTAAAAAAAAAAGAAGAAAAAAAATATGCGCAAGAGCATAATAAGTTTGTATAGAGCTCAGTCACTACACTCGACATCGTCTACATACAACATCTCGTACTTCAGACAGCTGTCCAGCATGTATATAGTACGAAAAGCTCAAGACTCGAAGTATAAGACGACGATGATGCCGCAACGTAAATTGAAGTGGCTGCAAGCTTCCAGTTATATAGTATATATGTGTATATGAAAGATAAAGCAAGCTCTTATATCTTTCTCAAACGCCAGAGCTTTTCTCTTATGAATGGAGAAAAGTAAAAAGAGAAAAAATAGAAAAAGAAGTCTACTTTTTCAGAGACCAAGTGTCTTTTCTGCGGCCTTTTCTTTATAGCGAACAAGCATATAGGTAGCTATAGTTGACCTGCGTATACTATACACCTCATATCAATACCTACCTGAATTGGTCTTCTGATTGTCGTCGCAGTTTTCTTTTATGCTTTTATATCGTTTATGAAAAAAAAGAAAAATAAATTTTCTGTTCTTTATGATTTGATATCGTTGACCTTTTATTCAGGCCGAGGTTTTACGTATTCAACCCTCTCTCTCTCTCTCTTACCCTCTTGATTTTTGTTGCGTTGGCTGATGCTTACGTCATAAAAATGAGAGCCAAGAGATTTTGATGATGAGCCGAGGATCGAGAGCGTATACGTACGATACTCTACTGTTATTATATTTTTTATTTTATGTGTTACGTATAGTCTTTCTTTTTTATTTTCCTCTTGTTGGTGTGGATATGCTTTTTTATGGTTTTACGTGAGCTTGCATTAAGTTCAGTATCTTTCGTAATCATGTTGATTATAAAATTTTATAATTATGATGTTTATTCTTATAATTTTTTATGCAAAGAAAAAAAGCTACTATCTTTATACGATCGATTAAAAAAACTTGCAATTTTATTCTTAAATTCTTTCAAAAAAAATTTTTATCCTATACTTTTCCTTTTTTTATCTCAAATCTTCGGTAAGCTAAAAAGCTCAGTTGTTGGGAGGTGAAGGATAACTTCACTTGGTATAGGATAGTTGTCGGAAGAGTTGAAAGTGCAAACTTCCTCTCAGAAAAGGATTTGTGCGACTTTAGAAAATTTATTGCACACACACACACACACACACACACACACACACACAAAAGATCTTGCGGGATATACGAAAGATAATACCTTATACCTATGACGTACACATGAATTTGCCCATCAAAAAAGATTTATGAAACATAGTACCGTAAAAAAATGAGCGATTAAAAAAATATAAAGATATTAATCTGAGATAGAACAAAAAAAAAATAATAAAATAAATAAAAAAAATATATACATGTATCGGAAGTAAAAATAGATAGACATAGGGACATGAATGGATGTCTTACGAATTGATTGACTATAAAGTGAATGAATGGGAAAAAACGAGACAGTCATTTGCATGAAGACAGTAAGGGTCGAGGTCCTCCTATAGTATATCAATGACGCACACATATATTTGTGTGTGTGTACTACGTATAACACAAAAGTCATAGACCGGACAGTTGGATACATAAGTAAAATACTAACTTCCGGTAAAGGTTCGCTATACCTATTTTGATCTTCTATTGCTATACTATTTTTGTATATAAGGGACTATAGTATATATCACTCTTTGATTGTATTAGGAATTTGACGTATGTCACTATATATGGTACTACTATTGCGTATTTGGTTGAATCGTGAGAAGAATACTATTTAGAGATTGATTGATCTATCTTTTCTTTTATTTCTTTTTTTTTATACATTTGAGTTTTAGGGTTGATATGTATTTTTAGTGTTTCATTTGTCTCAGGTTTATTTTATTATTCTTGGATATTTTACTTTTTATTTGGTTTATCATAGGAAGCAAGTTAATTCTATTTATGATGATATGAATCGTAAAGTTTATAGGAGGGAAAGAACAGAAATTACGTTTTGGCTAGTAATTTTACATTCTTTTTTTTTATTTGTTCGAAAACTTGACTGGTAATCGTATAAACTGTATGTTTTTGCTAAAATTAAGATTGACAAAAAGCTTGAAAGCAGCATGAGAAATGAGAGATGAAGAAGAAAAAAAAGTAGATTTGTCATTAAGCTAAAAGAACAAATTGAGCTTTTTTCTTTTTTTTTCTCTTTTTGTTTCCGGGATCGATGGTTATTTTTAGATAAAAACATTCGGATTCATTAATTATGGTAGCTAAGCAAAAACTTTTTAACTCGGGTATTTATAGAATTATATTATTTTAACGTGATTCTCTTAATCAATATTTATGTACAATTAAATAAAATAAATAAATGTACACTATAAATAATAATAAAATAAAAGATTATTTTTTACATAAGTTTTATACCTATTTTCATTTAATGAGTATTTAAAAATAGAAGGATTATATTTAGGCATATACTTTGTTTTACATTACTTATTAATATTATCGCGATATTTTCTATTCACCTATAAAATATTAATTTCTCTTTTTTCATTGAAGCTTCCTAAGATCGACAACACATGTCGACAGAAGCTTACAAATTTAAACATATTAATTTTTAATTTATTCAATTTCATTCATAAAAATTAATACAATTATATTTTTGTTACGAAAATAAAATATTTATATTCTTATCATATATTTATCATCTTGTCTCACCTTCACGTTTCATATATTCCAAGCATTTGTTCAGTTCTAATTTACAACCAGAACACTAATTCTTACCTAAAAAAAAAAAACACTATAAAAAAGAAAAAACACGTAACCCATTACAGGAACAACCGAATTACGAGTACTGTTACGATCATTACGTGACCACGTAAACCACACAGGTGGACAACTTGTTCGACAGTTGCGTCGCAGGGATTATCTTCTGGCAAGGCGTGAGCGTCTCTACGATGTCATTACAGCTCATCTGCAAGCTCACAGCAACAAACGTAGTAAGTACATTACTTTCTTATTTTTTTTATAAAAAAAAAATCAATCAATCTGATAAAATATTCTTGGCACAAAAGATGAGTTTTAAAATTTTGCTGATACCCAATTTTTTTTTCTTCTGTAATGCGTCAGCAATGTCAGCTAACAAAAAATAAATAAATCACAGTCAATTAAGTCTGACAACAACAACTATACGATTTTCTCGAAACTCCCTTTGCATTTTAGTATACTTTAAGTTATTTAAAATCGAGGGTACAAATTGCCTATTTCAATAGATGAGCACGATAAATTTGTACGGGTCATCGGCTTTTTATCCTCCTTAACAACAAGTCCTGAGCGTGCCGTTACGTAAAAAGAGACGAGGAGAGAGAAAGATTGACAACGACTCATTAAGGGCTGAACGAACTGAATTTACAGTTAAATTGGCGTAATTCATTTTTTTTTTTTAATCCTTTGTGTATACATTGAAGGATTTTAATGTCTATCGTTTAGTCACTAAAATTCATTCTTGATATATTAAACGTCATTGTAAAAGAGCATAACAAAAGACAAAAGCACGTTTTTAAAACATTTGACTGCTATTTAACATTGAAAAAAAAAAAGAAAGTTTACATTATTCGAAAATTAAACAGCGATTTAATCTATTTCTTATCCATATTATACTTTATTCAAAAGCATCCAGCTATACATTAATCTTAAAATAAAACCAATCACTGCTAGTATAACTAATACAGACATCTAATAAAAATTTAAATATCTCGTACGTGATCCTACTCATTCTATATTCATTTCCGTATACTCTACTCTCATCCAACAGATCAATCTCTGTAGTATGCAAATCTCATATACATATATAATAATCGGTAATCGATCTAAAACAAAAAAAAAAAAAAGAAAAGCAAAAAAATATATATTTTTTTCAATGAAAATGGAAATAATTTTAATCTGTTCATTCTCATCTTCTTCGTTTTCATCTAATTTTAGATTAAATAATCAAATAAAATTTATGAATTATCGATGCGATTCGAGAAGGAATCGTTGAACGCTGCGTGTATATGTATGTATATGTATGTGTGGGTAGTAGTAGTAGGAGTAGGTATAGTAGTCGGGTCTTTCTCTCTGCTTTCTGCTTTGATCAATAATAGAGTAGCTGTCGCTTCAGTCGATGTGTCAGTACGCGCTTGCTTCACTATATACAGGGTAGGATATATTCTCAATGGGGAATTATCAGAACTTGTGTCATGTCTTTGTTAGCTATTTTCAAAAAAAAAAAATGTGATAAGAATCTGGATGAAATAAATTATTTCGTTATTTATTTTATACTTTGCGATTTACTAAAATATTAGATTGTTTCTTGAAGAAGAAGTAATGCAGTGTAATGAAATGATTTAAAAATTGAAGTTACCTATAAAAAAAATCTCGTATCGTATGAAAAAAAAAAAAAAAAAAAATGTTGAATCAATTTAAATAAATAGTAGCTTGTGGGTATGAGGAAGAAAAAAAATTGCGTATTCCCGGAATCTCGTATTTTAAATTGAATCTTTCGGAAAAAGAGTTGATTTTCAAGTCTTTCATTGACGTGCCTATATATAGGACTATATATATAAGGCAATGCGAATGCGTATACGTAATCTCGTGGATATAAAGTTTTATTGTCATGACCTCTATTTTACAACCTGAGAGAAAATCGTTTACGATATTTTCTTGAAAATCAACTGTGATCGGAAAACTCTTACTCTTTTTTTTATTTTTATTATGTTTTTATTCTTTTTTTTAAACGCCAGGGAAATTTCAAGTTGATTTTAGCAATGTTTGTATTATATGACATTGAGTAATGTTATTTCAAATTAATATCTTTACTCGAAAATTGTAGAAAAATATTGCTCTGAAAATTTTGTATCTTCATCCATATAAAAACTATAAAAATATAATAGGATTTAAGTCTCAATACTATTTATGAGTATCTAAAAGAAAAAAAATTCTCTTACGCATCGTATATATATAACGTTCATCATTTTTATTGCAACATCCAATATAATCATTCATTCTTTTATTGTACAATTAATTATTCATTAAATCATTACACAACTATATCAAAATTAACACAAAAAATAATAAATCTCAAAGTCTCATTAAATCCTTAAATAAAATATATACAATCATTTACGAGTCTCTTACAAGTAGTTAGAACAAACTTAACGCGACAATAACACGACGTCTGGACGATCAACCACAATAACATTCTCACTCCCTGTCTTATGATTTATGAATCACAGAGTGAAAGAGTGTTTATGTATGTGTTTTGTAATGATAATGTCGCGTGTTTAATAAATTCGTATAGTTTATCAACTTTATAAAACTTACATCTCAAGTGAAAAAAACTCATTTTATAATGTCTGACTAGTGCATGGTTGTTACTACTTATATATTCAGTCACGTAATAACAGACACTTTTAATTAAAATATTATTTTATTTTTTTATTCTTCGCAACTTTTTTTATATTGTTACCAAAGTATATTTCTCTTTTCTATGTCTAAAATAATAGAGCAGGGTTGCGAAAATATGATCCTCGAGGAATTCGATTCCAAATCACAAAAGGATTTGGGAACTGAAAGTCTCCCGGTTCCTTTGCCTCGAAGATTCGTGAACTGAGATAAGTCCAGTTCCTTTGCCTCAAGGATTCGTGAACTGAGATAAGTCCAGTTCCTTTCCTCAAAGGAATCGAGGACTCAAAAGGAATCTCGATTCCTTTTCCAAAATCCTTTTATAAAATTT
>JAPYZE010000854.1:0-29580 GCA_030522805.1 Leptomastidea abnormis
ATATATTTATATATCTATATATATATATATCTTTCTTTCTTTAAAACACACACACACACGTATATTTTTTTTCAATGTCGAGAGCTTCGTCAAGTCGATGCGACTGTCTATATCCCCCATTAACAGACCTACTATGTTTGGTCTTCGCGAAGTAAAAAGTTCTTTGCGAAACTTTTTTTTTAAGTCTGTCATTGTTTACACTGTTCTTTTTTTTTTTTTCGTCGTTGTTTGATTAGTGTATTTGCCAACGATTCGTTGTTGAATTTAGCTGTTTCTTCGTCTTTTATTTGTAGCATTGCAATATATAGATCTATTGAAACTTGTATTTTAATTTCTCAGGAAGAGGGTGGTTCTTTTAATCAGTTTTATTGATTGTCCATGTGAAATAATAAGTTTCTTTTTTGATTTTGTACATAATATAATAAATAATATGAAACACAGTCAATAAGTAAGCAGTGATCATTAATAACCTTATTATTATTATGATACAAAATACAGTTCAGCAAAATTCATTTCATTAATCACATATCTCTCTTATTCTGATTATTTCTAGAACTCACAATACATAATCCACAACGAACCAATTTTTGCACATAATTTAATAATAACTCATACATCACATTTTCATCCTGATTATTTTTCATTTTATCAATATATATAAACCAAAATGAGTAAGTGTGTGCAAATACTTGCATAATAATCGCAAGTTATCCAGCGCGTTAATTTCGATCGGTTGTAAGCGTGGCTATGCGAATACTCCTGCTACGCGGCTTGCTGCACTTTGCAAGTAATTACGCCCGATTACAAGCGGCTATTTCGCGAATGATTGAATCGTGTGTGTGAGAGAGAGAAAGCTAAAGAGGTGTATGTTGGCAAACTGATGCTTCTATTCTATACACCACTTGTCTGTGGTTCTCTTACCCTCTCTCTCTCTCTCTCTTTACTGGTACTCCCTTTGGGAGTGTTAAAAATAATTTACGCTAATGATTTGCATTTTTTTTTTTATGTAAATTTATTTTTTGAGAGTTTTGAAGAAGATTTGCATGATGATTTGGATTTTTGAAAACGATATAGATAATTTTTCTAATTATTTTAAGAATGTATAAAAAAAAAAATGGAAAAGAGAATTTAATTTAAAAATAAATAATAATATTAAATTAAAACCACAAAAGAATGTTTTATCATCTTGAAAATTCAATTTACTTATAAACTCTATCCATCAATAACACTTCAATCCACTCTATAATCTATAATATCATCGATATATATTTATCACACTTTACGAGAACCGCATTAAAGATCATCCCAAGACTTTTTTCTCACTATACCAACAGCGAGTGTTTAATTGTCTCCGTATATAAACCCTCCCCCCCTTCTCCATTCTTTCTCCCTCCTTTATCATTCTCCAACTCCTTTCTATATACCACCAAGCCTAGAGTAAGTGTACGGTACGAGAAGCGCACGTTCCTCATACTAGCGCGACACCCGGCGCGTGCAGAAGTAGTATGTTTGCGCAAGTCTCTCTCATCTTCTTCCTACACCAACCTACCACCCACATCTATATAACCAACTCTAGAGAAGAGTAAAAGTAAAAGAGAGAGAAAGAAAGATAGAGCAAAGTAGTCGGCACTGCGACCAAACACGCGCGTTAGAAAGAAAGGGTCTCTCTCCCTGCGCACATACACACACATACACACTCACATACACATCAGTATGTTTGTTCAAGCTGATCGTCCTTACACCCTACTTTTTTTCCCCTTTTACTCTGTCCTTTATAAGCCGAGGAGGAGAAGAAAAAGAAGAAGAAGAAGGGCACACATCGCGTTTTATTCCAAAGCGCGTATTAAATTTCAATCGATGAGTCCGCGAGCGACTTTGTCCATCCTTTCCCCCCTCTCTCTCTCTCTTTCTTTCGTCTCATCGCGAATTTATATATAGGGGAAGACGGGACGGTTTTTCTTCACTTTGCGCGATGTTTGGTGAATGAGAGAGATAGATATTATAGAGAATGAAGAGAGATGGCAAAGAGAGGGGAGAAAGGATAGGGTGGGGAGAGTCTGCGTGACTTGCTGCCGGTAATGGGAATCTTCGTCTCTTGCTTTGTGTATGTGTATGTGTATGTGTCTCTTGCTACTGAAATGGGAGACATGGTCGATCATAAAGTGCTTTGGTTCTCTTTGGTACTCTCTCACTCTCTTTAGCTCCTTCGACGTGTTTCATTTCGCGATGTTTCCTCTCGCTTGACGGCTTCCACCATTTCTTGATAGCAATGGCATTCCGCGAGAGATGAAGAGAAAGCTTGGATGAAGCTGCTTTGTTGTGGATCGGTTTGATAGGGGTTGACTTGGAGGAATAGATCTTATATAGTGGTAGTATAGTTGTTGTTGATGATTATAGACTGTTTGAAATAGAAATATCGTATTTTTGTGATAAAATAAATATGTTTTTAAGAATGAATAAAAGGACCAGGTGATGGTTATATTAAATTATGATAAAAAAAAGAGTGAGTTTGAAGTGCTGAGAGCGATACGACTATATTTAAGAACGTAAAACGAGTATACTTACGTCTTACTTATTTTCCCCTTTAACCATCTTATACCAGGCGAGTGCATATGGTCATTCGATCACATAACATCAGTCCATAGATAAATTTTCACTCGTATACTTTCAATGTATACCGTCGACACGTCAAAACGACGTAAATACACTTTGCAAGAACCGGAAATTTATGGAGTAAAAGATGGAAAAAGGTAAAATAGAAAAGATCCAGCTTCCTATAACTTAGTATTCCCAGACGAGCCATCCCTTAGCTATATATCTTATGATTGTGTGAGTATACCTACATTGCGCTTTCAGAAAACTGACTTCGACGCTGTGGATATATACTAAGATCGAGAAAAAATGGATGATAAATGCAGTGTCATTTCTTTTCATTTGATAGTAGGAGATCAGAAATGTGTGTATGGGTATATGGGTGAGAGACCTATGCGGTTTATCGTTTGGCGACCTGTCTCGACTTATCAATTGTGTTCTATTAACCTTTTGATGTGTATTATGTGAATGTATATATGGTTTTACGTATCGGTTATGTGTGTATTATTATCATGTAGAGCTACTGCCAGATAAAGTTTATATCTGGATGAATATTTTTTCATGAGGATATACAGATAAATTGAGTTTATAAAAGGACTCTTATTTTGTGTACATTGAAGAAAGACTCTAGAAAAATACTGTGTAAAATAATTCACTGAAATTGTTTTTTTTTTCTTTTAAATTTAAATCTAAAAATCGTCTTTATACTTCTATAACATTTCACATTCATGAAAATGAGATTCACGTGTGATGGAAAGCCACAAGTCTTACAAAGTAATAATGGACCAAGAAGTACTTCTCTCACAAGTATCTTACATATATCTATACCAAAGCTAAGTAAACCAAAGTAAAATTAGGAAGCAATCAAGTGACTCTTACCAAGTCAACGTTGAAGAGAGAAGATCTTGGTCGAATTAAGGCCTCGTCAAGTGCAAAATCAATCGAATCGATCTTCACACATATACCTACACATAGACACGCTAGCATAAGTACTACTATCAAGTTTCAATTGGAGGCGCATGGCTCTTTCGATCAAAGGAGATTCATGGTAGTAGTAGTAGTAGTAGTGGTAGCTCATTTTAGTTAGGAGAGACGACAATGAGTTAACGTGGTGATAGTTACTATCGCGCATCTCCATATTATACGCGTTGCCTGATTGAACGCTACTTCTACTATAACAGAAGTGAGAGAGAGAGTTTAAGGAGGAGGTTGGAGAAGGTGAGAGTAGATAGACTTCCTTCCACTGAGTCTTGAGTACAGGGTGAAAGGAGAAGAGTAGTATGGGCCAAGTGTGTACTTCCCTTTGCTGCTCTCAAGCGTGATTATATCCAGACGCGAATGCTTCTATCTGTCTTTCTCCTATCCTCTCCCACTCTTGTTTTTAATACGAATTCGAGATGGTACTTTGTGAGAGAACGACGATTGAAGGATCATAGTTAAAGGTTCTTTTGGGGATGAATTATGTGATAGATCTTGTTGAATTTTAAGTTGAATAGTTTTTTTTTTATTTAACTAGTTTGAAATATTTTCTTCAAGGGATGATTGCAAGCTCATGATTAAAAAATGACGCATGGTATTAATGTGATTCTTATTTTAAAATAAAGGTAAATGTCTTTTCTTTAATTTAGTACAATTTTAGAAACGTATGAGTAGTGTCTAAATTTCACTGACCATTAGGTCGACCTAATGGTCAGTGAAATTTTTTTAAATTTTTGAGTCTTTGAATAAGTTATTCCGATTACCGCATCACGTCTTACAGCATTTAACTTCAGCGTAGGTATGCATAAGAGAGGAAAAGAGAAGAGAAGGGAAAGAGAGACTGAGTGATCCTGAGTAGACTTCAATTCAAGCGGTCGCTAACATCATAAGTCTCGTTAATTAGTTTGCGCTACCCCTTGGTCGTGTACGATAATCGGATAAGACGTCTCTCTCTCCTTCTCTTGCCAACGAATTCCGATTGCGTTTAGGTAATATATATATATATATATATATATATAGTCTACAACCCCGCGAAAACGGAAATCGATCCATTTCAACAGCTATCCCCTTCTAGTCTGCGTTTATTCCTATATCTACAAGCTGACGAAAGAGCAAAGGGAGAGTTTTGTTTGCGCTGCTGATTTTTGCTATTCTACTACTGCTGACTGTGTTGAACGATTATTTGCTTGTTATCAAGCAAGAATTTTAGGGTATAGGAGAAATCGTTTTGTGGATTGATGCTTAGATTTGGAATTTCCGGTTTTTGGATGCTGAGCTTTGGGAGTTGGATAATCAAATTTTTTTTTGTCTTAATACTGTTGGATTTAATTAGATGATAATATTTTATAAGAGATTGATTATATAGATCCTTTTGATTAATCATTTATTAGGTAGAATTTTCAACGAATCATCTGATAAAATGCCTGCTTAAATTTCAAATATGAGCTTTAACAGATATTTTTATATTTGAAAGCTTAATAAACTCATTGTTAAAAAAATATTCCGTTGATTGATCACCAAGAATATTACGAATAACCTTATCATCATCATCATCATCATCATCATCATTCAGCATTCCTAAAAAAAAGTTGCAAATGGAAAGGTTTTTATCTACTTTACTCAGTTCGTAGCCCAGCGACATACATCTAGCAGCCAAGATTTTTTTTCATAGAGTACGGAAGAAGGTGTAAAAAAAAGGGGGGGAAGAGGAAGAGCGTTAGGAGGCGCGTCAGCTCGTTTTCCGGACTTCGTGAGATCGATGAAGACGTCGTTAGGAAAGCTTGAATATACACGAAAAAGTGTATGTATAGTTAGTGTGTGTGTGTGTGTGTGTGTGTGTGTTTATAAGTACGGAGCAGTATTATATCGGTGTTTATAAAAGCAACCCCATGTCATATACAAGCATATATATATATATATATATATATACATCATATTCGCGGGCGAGAATTAACTTTCGCGTCCTAACATTCTCTTACACGCTACATTAGATATCAGCTCTTCTTCGCTTGCTTGCTTCCATATACATATCCACAAACTCTCTCACTCTCTCTCTCTCTCTCGGCTTTTCTTGTACACACCCTATTCCGTGGTTGAACACGCCTCTCTTTTCCTGGTCTTTTCATGTCGACCCGTCTCTGATCTGTTGGTTCTCTTTGTTGAGATGCCACGACGTTTGATGCGTTGAAACTTTAGGGGGTTAAGATAGAATGGAGGGGGAGCTTTTGTGGGTGTGCGTAGGAGACAAGGAAATATAGTATATCGGAAAAATTATCATATATTTTGATAGATGAGATGATGGTTCGTATAATTAGGCCGTAAACGTTTATGTTCATCCTTTCCTTTTTTTTCAGAGAAATATTTTTTTTTTCAAGTTATTTAAATTATAAAAGGATACCTTTAAAACAGGTTGCTTGTTTTTAAATATTTACAAATTATATCAATCATTTTATTCAACATGCTTTCACATTTTATTTAACGAATAAATATTGGCTAATAATTAATTTCCTACTTGTTTTTAATACTTTTATTAAACATACATTTCACACATGCACATATTTTCTTAAATATTGAATACATAAAATTCATGTATGCAGTCACCTTTAGGATTTTCCTTAAATTTTCCGTTTTCCCACATCCAAGCATATAAATTTGATATCTCATGATTAGATACTGTTTGCAGTAACAAAACCCAAAGCACACACATACATACATATATCTTCCCCTACTTTAAGCTAGATCATTTTCACGTCTATCTCAAGAGAAAATGATCTGTCCATCGCTACATATAGTCACTCTACACTTCCTCTTCCTTCTTTCAACATCTTTTGATCCCAGTCTTACTTGCACGATCGCGTACGCAAAGGCCAACAACCCATCTACGTTTCCACGATTTTGAATTTCAATCCTATACTCTCTTACTCGCGTTATATCTCTTTCTACCTTGCAAATGCGCCTCTCTATATCGTAAGACCCCTAAGAAAGAGAGCTTTTCTTGCGACCATCGATACTACTCCCAACGTCCAGAGAGAACAACGACCGCTCTTCTACAGCTTACTGGAGAGGTCAGATATTTTCGATAACCATGATGTCTTCTTTTTCTTTGGTGCTTGCTTTTTCCGCTGCAATTGCTTGAAAGGTATAGGGTAAAGAGTGTGTGTGTGTGTGTGTGTATAAGGGAAAGAGTACATGTATTATGCATGAGCGTCCGTCCGTTCGTCGCGAATGTTAACGCCTCGTTGTCTGGCTGCTAGATATAATATATTTTCATAACCACAGAATTTTGTGAAAATTTTCTGTGTATATGAAATTAATTGAAAACAATTTTGTGATTCTGAATTTTGTTGAAGAACTTTTGAATATCTTGGTTAGGTAATTGACTATGATAACAATTAAATTATGATAAAATAAGTAATATGAGATGGATGCAAAATTTTCAGAACCTTGATTTTCGTAGCTTATCCATGATCCAACAGAATCATTTCCATTTATACAGGAGTATATAGTCTATATAAGGTAGCTTTTGATGCCGAAGGGTCTATATACCATGAGATTCTCGTCCCGTAAACAATATGGTAATATATAAAGCAGTAGCGGTGCTTATTGCTCGCGGCATAATTATGGTAATGCGTTTTAACGAAAAGGGAAATGATGAAAAGTAAGCAGAAGTTGTTATATACTTTCGTTATATATACTATGCCACATGCAAGATGAGGTCTGTTCTGATCTTCTTCTTCTTCGGTAAATTGAGATATGTACTCGACAGGGTTGATATATCTATATTGTATGGTTGTGTTGATAATAGGCGAACATAGATAGTAGGAAAAAAGTTTGGATGGTTTGTATGTTTGTAAAGATTATTTACTTCAAAAATATTTTTGAATTTGTACGAAAAAAATAAATAAAAAATTAATAAAAAAAATAGAAATAAGTAGGTTACCGTGCCTAGTACCTGTATACCTGATGTACATAAGATTAAAGTAAACATTCCAATATTCGCACGTGCATTTAATTTTTCAAAGCAGTACGAATCGATAATGCTGAGCTATACGGAAAGTATTAGTACGTGAGAGGAATAGCTTTTGCGGAAAGAGAGTGTATGAGTGTGTATATAGTATGTATAGCTCTCACTCGTGGAATGTATGAAGTCTTCTTCCTCCAGAGAAATTCATCGATAACTCAAACTTTATATAAACCCAGCAATACCTTTCTTCCTCCTCCCTCCTCACATTCTTTTTTTATTTTTCAATTTCCAATTCTATACTTGAAATTTTTTTTTTATTCTATTCAATTTTACTGTATATATATACAAAAATTCTAAAGTAATTAGCGTTCTAGAAAATTGAATTGAAAAATATCCAAGATATCCCGTATATACAAGAAACTTCTTGAAATTCACGGTCGAAAAAGCTTTTTTAAACCTTCCATTACATCAATTAAACTCGCTGAAGTAGACACACACAGCTTTCCCCTTTAGTCCCTTTACCCTTTCAAACATTCAAAAACGTAGTCTCTTACCATCCTTATCCTTTTCCTTACACTCCCCCCCATTGAAATCCACATCTCCGTCGAAGCAGTAAGTCATCGGATCTTACAAACCTCTCTCTCTCTCTCTCTTTCTCTCTTCAACATCACACAAAAAAAAAAAAAAGAATCGTTCAACAAACTCTTCCTATATCTTTGTCATATACAAAGGCTTTAAGCTTCATCTTGAAACTCTCTCCTCCTCCTCCTCCCAACCCCCCATTCAGTTGCAAAAAGTCAAGAGGGAGATTTGATTCGCCGGACGTTGAGCTTCGATGCGTCCTTGGAAGATCGAGAGAAAGAGAGAAAGCTAAAGGGCCGAGGGCGACTCGCGGAAATTCGCGGCGCATTTCACTTTATTTTCTGACCTGTCTCTGTATGTATGTATACGAGAGTAGAGCTTTTGTGCACACAGAGATATGCTCTTTCTCTCTCTTTTCTACATCTCAGTTGGCGTTCGCTGTATAGCGACTTTGAGACGGGCTTTTTCGTCGCCGGACGATTTCTTTGTCGTCGTCGTTGTCGTCGACGACGGACGCCACGAAGGAATAGGAGAAAGGGGGGATATGGAACGGCCGAGTAAGCAAGACGACTTGGGGGATACTTTTCGCGGTTCTTCGCCGTCGTTGTCGTTGTTACTGCTGCTGTTATATGCCTGTCTCTACGAGAACCCTTTTACCGGTCTCTCTTTCTTTTCTCTATGTCTATACATATACGAATGTGCTTTATGCGCGTGCGTTCTTCTTTCATTCTTTCGCTCTTTGCCATTCTTGAGTCCGTCCATCCGCGGATCTTGTCTTCGAGGTCCGGAAAAGCTGGATGCTTTTTCCTTTGGTGTGAAATGCATGCTACTATCTCTTTTCTCTTTTTTTTTTCTTTTTTTTCTTCGTATATACCCTTCCGAGTATTTCAACTTGGAACTTCCGGGCGAAAACATTTCCGTCTTTCGTGTGTCCGTAAGACGAGCTTGTTTCTTTTCTTCTCGTGTGGCATCGATAAAGCTTTTTCTCTCTTTCTACTGTGTTTCTAAGGATTTTTCAATTCTTATTTTCTTTCTGTTTTTTTCTTGTTTATTTTTTGGTTTCTTTTTTTCAGTTGGTTGGGTTATTGCGACACGTTTGGAATTTACGTTTTGTACTACGTTTATTATCGAATTTTTCTTATGTCCTTGTAGTTATACTCTGCCTTGAAAGTTTTGGCATACAGATCAGTAAGTAAACAATATTGTTGAGGTTAGCATGAGCTTTTTCTTGTTATATCTTAAGACTTGGATTTTATTAGAGCGTAAAAGACGATTATTATGACATTTAAATTCTATCAAATAGCGAAAAGTTGAAAAGTTTTATTTTAAAAAGTGTTAAGCATTGAAACTGTAGAAAAATTTCTTTCTTTTTTTATGTATCATTATCACTACTTTTACGTATAAAAAAAAAATTTAAAAAAAACAAACCAATTTTTCTAACAAGTTTCTTTAAAATCACTCTCCATTTCATTTCTTAAAAAATTATGTTTTTCCACTTTACAAAAACAAATTCTACTCAATAAAAAAGGACAGTAAAAAAAAACACAATATCCATAAGAATTTAAAAAACAAATAGAAATGCCGTTGCAATAGTGCATTTTCTCGAAGCCCAATGCATCGAAAGAAAAACGAAAAAAAAAAGAGAGAAAGAGAAAGGTCCCCTTTCATTCGCAAAGAACGAAAAGAAAAAGAGACAAAAATGTTGAGAGAATAGCGAACATAGAGGAAAAAAAAAGCGTCGGCAGAAGCACACGATAAAAGAAAAGAAGTAAAGTAAAAAAAGGGAGAAAACGTTATATACATATACCACCATCGAGTGTCTGAAGAGGAGCCAATATCGATTACGGGTATACCAGTATAATATACCTATATAAAGGTCCAAAAGAGGAAGACACACACACACACACCATATATATACTCCCTCTCTTTCTTTTTCCCGCACACCCTAAATCAGTAATGGGAGCGTGAGGTAACTGCCAGGTGTACCTACCTACGTCCCGACGCGATCGACGTCTCGCGTTAACTTTACTCTGTGCGTGTGCAAAAGGGAAGGAGAGAAAGCTACTTTCCTCACACACACAGACACCTATCCATCGAGCCAGCTCCGTTCGCATGAATATATATTGCGATATTAACCTGCGACCTGTGGACGACGCCACGTGTCTGGTGTATAAGCGACTGTACTTATATACTTACTCGCTTCTTCCCTTGTCGTCCGTCCGTCCTTTTACGTGGACTAAAGGTAGGAAAAAAAAAGAAAAAAAAAGAGGGAGGTGTGTGTATTATAGTTGCTGAGTAAGAAAGTCTCGTGTCCTTAACCCCTAGCTGGTTCGTTTAACGACCGATACTATATTTATATATTTCTAGGAATTATTGACTTGGAAGGAATATGAGGAAGTGACGAGTTGATTATTATTCGTCTTTATTATTGGTACCTATATACATTATATATTGTTATTTTTGATTGGTATAAAAATGTAAAAAGGATATTGACACGTGTAAAAATGAATTTTTTTTATTCGTTCATTATTTACACGTTCCTGGCTGATGGTTAAATTAATCGTACTATGTATATAGAAAATGTGTAGGGTTGAAAGGGTTGGAGGAGGAGAGACTGATGTATACAGCGCAGTTGGAAAATAGCTTGTACGTTTAGAGGACCTTGATATTTGCATAGGTAATTGACCGTCGAGCTGCGATGGCAGACCAAATCACCTACAGTTACTGATTTCATTGCAACCTTTTTATAAATTTTTTTAAATCTTCTATTTTGACGCTCCCAGAGTTCCTTTCTAGAGTTATACTGTCTAGCGTGTGTCTATTCCTTCGAAATCCGGTATGATGTGAGCTTTTTTGTAAAAGCTTCGATCGTGACGAATGAGACAGTTGGTTGACATTTGATGTGTTATTCTACTTTTCGTTTGTCTGGTCAGTTTTCTGTCGTTGTTGCTTATTGAAAATTATATCAAGTAAGAGTTAATAAAAATGACATTGGTTCTACGATTTATTATTTATCGAAAATAAAATAACCAATTAATTTTTTTTTTTATAAATATTAGATTAATTTTACAAAAGTTAGATAAAAATGACGTTTTCTTGAAATCGCATACTCTTCTTATTTTTCATCACAAGTAGACGTGATATATCAATTCCTAAATATAAAAAGAAAGAAAAGAAAAAAACGTAAAGAGAAAATGAAAGTTTTCTTCGACATGGCGCACGTCGATGAGAGAGTCTCATGCAAAAAAAGAGTCATTTCCTTGCAAGCTCGCATAGTCTTTTTCCCTCCTCATCACATTCCCTTCTTTCTCCTCCCCCCCGCCCCCCTATCCTTTCTCAACCGCCTAATACATCGTTTTCCAGCTTGCGCATAAAAAAGTGTGCGCGAATAAACGTCACGTCGGCACCTAAAGAAAAGCTCGAGCCCTTATATACGTTATTTTCAAGCTTGCGCGTTTCTTTTCTGCTCCTCTCCTTCCGCTAATAAAAAAAAAAAAAAAAAAAAAAAAAAAAAGAAAAGTGCGAGAGCTGCTGGCAGCGACATATTTCGCCTCCTCTTAGTTGTAATAAGAATGGGATAAAGTAAAAAAGGCAAGGAGAAGAAAAAAAAAGAACGTTGTAAAGAAAAGAAGAAAAAAAAAGAGAGCGCAAGGAGAGAGAACTCTACGGTCTTTGACAGACTAACTTTTATATTCAAGAAGTGGTCTTTTCTTAATTTAAAAGTGGAGAGAGAGAGAGAGAGAGAGAGAGAGAGAGAGAGTAACTTAAGTTAAGGGAAATTTTTTTTTAAAGAGTATTTAAAACTCTAATAAGTGGCTGCATTGGAAAAAGATTTACTTCAACGATATTAGTACTACTTATTAGTTATATTCATTTTTTTTTTTAAATTCTTTACTATTTGTTTACATTCAAGTTATTGTAAAAGATAATTTAACAAAGAATATTTTATTATTTATTTATTGAAAAAATAATTATCAAACTTTTTTTTATCAAACATTGATGACATAGCTGCATCACTTAGATCGTATAACTTGTTGCTTCTAACATCAAAAGCGAAAAATTGTCAAAATTCGAAAATTTGCGTTTTGCTCGAGAATACAAGTATGGATGTAGAAAAGCTTTGAAGAACGTGAAATATAATTTGAACGGCATAAATGAATGTGTCAGAACGTCGCGACAGACTGATGTAGCGGGGCCGGAATGAGAAACGCATAAACTATTCATATACTTTCTTCAGGGTCTAAAAGGTGTAAGCGAAACTTTTTATTTCAACAAGCTTGTCTGCAAGTGCGTCGTAAACACTTAAAGTATTGTTTTGAATTTAAAATGATGTACATTTAAGATTATACTTACTGGACGTGTGTGGGTTAGTTTTTTTTTTTTTAATACGAGTAATATAATTTAGTATTTATTTTGTAGGTATGTTTTATAATGAATCATTGCTATTTGCATTTAATGAAATTTTTCTTCATTTTATTTAAACAAAATAAAATCAAATTGATTTAAGATTTTGTTAACAATCTCATACATCACGAAAAAAGCTCAATTACATTGTTACACTCGACCAGTACATTAGCAATTAGTTTTACGTATTCTCACGCTTTTTTGTTTAGAGATCGGATTGCGATATGTATTTGAAAAGGTTTACTACCACCAAAACTCAGCGACGAGAATAATTGCTCGAACTAAACTTCCTTGCATATACAAAACAACAACTTCAGGGCTTTTGATTCATATTCGAATTGCTTGTGCTTTTGAAAAAAAGGATTGAAAGAATGGCAGCAAAGTGTATAAGGTATAGCTTTGTGGAAGTGTTTGAAAAGATGGGTTTTGTTATTTTTACTGATATTAAAAGGTGTTAAAACAGCTGATTATTATTTTTGTTTTTTTTTTTTTTTTTAAATAAAAAGTGTGATTTTTTTCGTATTTTAATTTTAATTAAATGTCTATTAATTCTTTCATCTATTTCACGAATAAAAAAATTAATATTCATATATAATTCAATTCAACATCGTTTTAACTAAAACTATATTACTTCAAATTACGAGAGCATATCCACATATAATCCACATAGATAAATTTCCACTTCGTATAAGAGTCATAACCCCATTTCCACTCGCTTTCCTAAATGTTTTTTTTTTCTTTTTAAAAATTCTCTCTTTCTGCGACACTTTTTCCAAAAAACCTCTCTCGTTGTCAAGCTGCAAAAATAAAAAAAAAAAAAAATCTAGCGCAAAAAACAGCCGGTTCTCCGGTTAAAACCAAAAGAGAGAAAGAGAGAAAAGAGCACTTTTTACCTCTCCCTGAAAACGCGTCGTTGCCTGTAAATCTCCACCCTCTTTTTTTTTTGTTCCTCCCTATGGCTCGATCGAGAGCTAGAGTGTACCTAGTGAGATAAAAAGAGAAACGATATTCCTTTGCTATAGCGACGAGGAGAAAGAGAAGGAGGCAATTCAGGTGCGTAACGGTTGGATAAAGGAGAGAAAAGAATGAGAGAGAGAGAGGAAGTCTTTGGTATAGATGTATAATGGTCCTCTCGTATATATAGGGGAAGCGAATAATCAATGCGCGGGGTCCTATTGTGCCTTGAGGGCGGAGTTGCCGTTGCCTGCTGTAGTCGATGCGCATCCCTGAGAGATAAATGCGAGGCGTATATACTATATGTATAAGCTCTCTCTCTTACAAGAGTGTTTGTATATGTGTGTAGGTGTATACGAGACTGACTATATATGAGTCTCGGTTCGTTTTCAAGCGCCCTTTGGCCTTCGCTTCGCGAGAGTCTTATCGGAGATTTGATTTTGATGCTTGACGAGTTGTTTACTTTCGCGCTTTTGCCTTTAGGGTATAAAGGCTATGTGTATATAATGTTAGAGAATCGTTGTTATTTTTTTGTATGGGACTTGAAAAAATTATATATTATGTATGCTGTAACTGCTTTTTATGAAATACATAATGTTGTGATTTTTTTTTTTTTTTTTGGATGTGGGTTTTGAATTATGGTGGTTGATTGGTTGATGGGATTTTGTAAAAACTTGGAAGGATGTATGTAAAGAGAGAAATGGGAGTATACACGAGCTTGAAAAAAGAGAGTAAAACAAGTGTTTATATCACATATTCTTACTTATGACTTATCTGGACAGGCTTGGATATTCGTTGTTTGGCTTTATAATTTTTTTGTTTGTTTTCTTTTTATGTCGCACTCGTGCGTATATATGTGTAAGCTTTGGTCTCTTTAATGTGTCATAAATAATTCAATGCGATGTAAGATTTATATTTACCTTATCTTTTATATACATAATACTGAACTGAAGATAATAAATTTCGATGATTTATCTTTCAGCAAAGGGAGAGTAGTCGTAATTCTTATTAAAAAGTGTATTAGAAATGATATATTAGTACACCTTGTATTTCAAATACAGAATGTATTATTAAATAATTATTTTTCTCTTTTTTTTCTGTTTCAGGTAAGTTGACGCAGTTATTTTGTTGTACGATTGTAAAGTGGGTAAGTTTATGCATAAAATTTTTAACCAAAATTGTATCTCATCAGAAAAATTTAAGCTTTAAGAAGGTCACAAAACAAAAAGCTCATTTTTATGCGTCAGAGCAACTCAAGTCTTATTAAAATTATCCTGCGAATAGCTTATTTAAAAGATAAGCAGTTGGTCAGACTTAAATCACCAGCGTAACCCTTTACATTGTTCCAGGGACCAATAAATAACGTATAACCAAAAATTTTCGAGCGCGGTATTGACAAGAGCTTAAAAAATCTTCAAAATTTATGATAAAAAGCCTTAGAGAGTTAAAAGAATGAGAAGACAGACGAGAATATATATACAGGCATATACAAAGTCGACCTTTATTACCCTTAGCTCTCTTTCTCTTTTTCTCGCGGGTGCGGCCCTCGACATAATGCGAAGAGAAAGAGCAGCAGCAGCAGTGAAGATAAGCGCGCAGCATCTCTCGCAGCTTCTCTTCTCCATGAAAAAAAAAGTAGTTCCTCTCGTACGTTGTTGAGGAAGATTTAAGATCCAACTTGCATCCTCGGGATAAATTTAACGGATTTCAAGTCGTGAGATATATAATGATATTGGGCGGACAAGTTGTGCGCTAAATGTACGCGACAGGAGCAGCAGCAGCAACGAAGACGCACTCCGTTATTCTTTTTTTTTTTTTTTATTATTCTACTCTTGGACATCGAGAGGCATTTTCCAAGAGGGCTTGCAAGGCAATAAGTTAACTGGGCAGAGCCTAACTGTTCTCATAAAAACTGGACAGGATATAAGAGAGAAGGGGGGTTAATGGTGTAATAACATAAATTTTGGACTTTTCTTAAATTGGTTCTTGAGTGATTGGTGGCTTAGATGCCTTGTAAGAAATTGGAAGATTTTTATGGCGTTCGACAAACTTAGCTACAGAAAAATCATTGACTTTTAAAAAAAAAAAAACTATGAAAAAATATATAGGTTAGAGGTCGTTAATTTTAAAATTAAATAACTTTCTTTTTTTATTTTTGCAAGAAACTAGAAAACTGGAATATGTCACATTGAATTTACGATTTTATTTTTATCCATTAGTATCTATTAAAAAAAACTGTAGCGTTAATACACTAATAAAAACTAAAATTTGACCAATGAACAATCAATATATTCAATAAAAATAACCCAACAGCAAAATTAATTGTCCCCAACAACGCGTAAAAACAAAACCCTTCCTTCTAGCAATAGACTCAAAAGCCTTGAGAATTAATCAATGCCATTCGAAAACTTGGCTAGCTCAACCAAACACATTGTCCTCTTCTCTCACCATAGTTCAGTGTCCGCTTAAACCTCGCGTGAAAACGAAAACAGGATTTAGCACTCGAGAGAGAGAGAGAAAGACCGTATACGCAAGAGAATAGCGCGTCGTCCAGCCTTAGTTACTCTCCGTGGAATGAAAGTTCTAGGGTCGTCGTAGATTGTGCGTATATATTTCTCGTCATGATCTCTCTGAATCGTGTATAAATGTGTATATGAACCATTTGCAGCTATCATGTATAGTTAGGATATAACTCAAAATAAAAAAAAATATAAAAAATGGGATAATATTGAAGATTAAGGAAGTATAGTTCAGAGTATAAAAAAAAAAAAAAAATTATGAGGAAGGCAAATAGAGTTTTTGGCATGAGCTTAAACTATCTTGGCTCTAGGAGACTCTTCTTATATGGGTAATGGCAATCCGATAGAGTTGGAAGCCAGAGATGGTAAGTATATATATATATATAGGTAGAAGAGCGCTCGAATAGTTTTTGTGAGATATATCTGAAACGAGAAACGCTCAGTCAACCGGTTGTCGATTTTGTAGAGAAAACCTGTATGTATGTACGTGTGTGACCTGATGTGAAAGAGATTAATGATCCCTTTCGTGAGTGTTTTCATCACAAAAAAATTATTAATTGAAATGAACGTTGTATAGGTTGATCTGTTAATTATTATCTTTGTTTATTTGTATATAAAATAAATTATATGATTTAATGAAATTGAAAGACATCTTTTTTAAATAAGTTTTGATATAGGTACAATAAAATTGTAAATTGTAACAATGAGAAAAACTTGATTGATTTAAGTTATAATTTTTTTTTTCAAATATAATAAAAAAAATCAAACTAGAAGCGATGAAGTCGTGCAACCAAGATGAGAAAAGAGCATCTCTCTGACTCTATTCGTATATCAAGCTTGGTTCAAGCCAAAGCAGTACGATGTGTATTCCCTCGGTCTCTTAATTAACCCTACAAGCGATGAGGTATCGGGTAGAAGAGAGAGAGAGAGAGAGAGAGAGAGAGAGAGAGAGAGAGAGAGAGAGAGAACATAGCAGAGCACTTGGTCCTCGCCGATCTGCACAGTCAACGTCCTAACGAGCCAAGTGGTTTGCTCGCTCAACTTGACCGACTGACGTGTGCACCGATAGTAGGATACGCTACTCTACTACTACAACTACTACTATTACTCTATGTATATATACGTATATCCTTCTACCCGTCAGCACTTGGGACTCTCTTGAGAGTAACAGTATTAGAAGAGAGCAGCTTGTGACTTTTGTTGCTCACGCAATTCAAGATTTTCCCTTGCTGATTATTTTCTTATCTTCTGTTTTCTGATCAAGCTATTGCAATAATCTTTTAATTCGTTTGATTAATTTAATTTTGTTCGAATGAAATATTTATTTATATTTTTGTTTACTTGATTAATTAGTTAATTTTGAATTATTATTGATCAAAGGTTAGGTTTAATAAAATTTTGTTTTCATTTGTAAATGCTGATATGGTTATAATAAACTGTGTAATAAAAATGAAATTTGAGAGAATTTAATTTGTCGTTTTTAGTTATGTTTTCTGAATTTATATTTGTATTTTCGCGATTATAATTTTAGATTTTAAATAATAACAAACTTTAATTTTCATTTATATTTTACAAAATTTTCAGGGTATTATAAATCTTGTAAATTAAATCGATAAATAGAATAAAGGTAACTTTACACAGAGCTCTATAAATTATAAAAAAAAAAATCGATAAACAAATTTGTTGTTTGAGTTTCATAAGATAAATTTTACTTTTGTTTGAACAATAAACAGGTATAGGTGGGGCGAGTTTAATTATTCTATAAATATTGTATATCTGTACATAATCTAAAAATTCATTTAACATTTACATTCATACATTACATTAATCAGTTTTCCATCTTTAACGTAATTTTTATCATATATATTTTCCGATTTAATATTGCAATAACCCAAATCGCATTTTAAATAAACTAATTACGAAAATTTTCTATACACAAAATCAATTATATTCCTCATTCTATTAACATGCCATCCGCAATTAATTAATTTCGTTCGCTTACAAATGAATAATATATTATAATGCTCCTGTATACTAATTGAACGTGAAATATCGATGCTCATTTTCAAACATGCTTTTAATTATAAATTATCCGGCCATTTAGAAAATTAAATTTTGAACACACCGAATTTAAAGTTGTAAAGCTCGTAAACGAGAAAAGGTAAAAGGAGATTGTCGAAAAGTGTAACTCGGTCATCGATTGGTCTTTACTAAAATCGTAGCAAAAAAAAACTTTTATCACAACCAAAATTATTTACTACTTGTTTTTCTTAATCGATATATCTAAAAATCGTGAAATAACTAAATACTTAACGTCGCAAAACTAGCTGACGATGGCAACGACAATGTCTTGATTCGTCGTTAAGTTCGATCCGTGTAATCATTGGTGTGTATTATATATAGGAGAGTGCAATTTCTCGCCGGATACGGTACGCGAGCCGTGGCAAAGTTTTCCGGTGCATTTACCAGTTGCCTCCTCTCAACTTTTCTTTTTTCCTCTCCCTCTTTCAACTGGGTCTTCTCTGTATATATATACGATCCTTTTATTTTTTTTTCTCTTTCTCCATCGCCTCCTATTCGGCGCCCGATTCACTTACGGCCAAGTTTTATTCGCTCGCAAAGTTACGGTGTCACGCTGCTACTCGGTCGATTATGCAACTCTCCCTCTCTCTCTATATCTCTCCTTTTCTCTTTCGCCTACTCTGCTCTTTCGTCTTTCTTTGGATCGTTTGCTGCACTATTCGTTTCTCCCTCCCTTCCTCCAAAAACTTTTCCTTTATTATTATTGCAATTTATCTTTCTATTTCTTTTCCTCAGCTCATTCACTCTTTCTCTCTTTCTCTACTGCTATATTCGAGCTTTTTACACTAGTTTTTTGCTGCTTCTATACTTCTCTACCCTATATATGTCCCATCTTTTTATCGGGTCTTTGACGATTATGATCCTAGTTGAAAATACGACCTGTTCAACCATTTTTCACGTGTAATTTTCTCGTGCTAACGCACGCTTTTTCGAAAAATTTCACAAAAGTTTTATGATTGTTACGTATATGTCTATGTACCTTAAAGGCTTGAATTTTTTATTTCCCGAATTTAATGTGGTTAAATTACAATGTTCACTCGTAAAAGACATTACGTTTTTCATCAATAAAAAAAAAACCTGAAAGCTGATATTCAAATCTGGTTTTTTAAATATAGTTTTGAATGGTGTCATTATAATTAAAACATATGCGGAGCTTTACTATTAATTAAATGTCAGACTTAAATTTTGATTCTATTATCAAACAAAATATTTAAACTCCTTTGCATTAAAATAAAGTAAAAAATGTTCAATATAGCACCTATATTTAAAAAAAAATGCATTGTCTTATAATTAATAATAATATAGGTAAAATTTGAAAATCTTTTAAATAATTTTCATCCAATCATTAAATGTATTATTTATATACGCTTACAACAAAATAGATAAAAATTATCAGTTTAATTATTACATCATTGATAATAAATTTAATTACTTTATTGATAATATTATTGCATTACATAATATCAGGTAAGCTATCGCTACGACATTCTAATTTATCTATTATTGCCATAATATTATATATTACAAAAAAAAACTTAATTAGTAATTTAAATCAATGAATAATAATAGAGTTATTAAAAATATAAAATTTAATTTAAATGGTTTAAAAGGTAAAAATAAACATAATTCACTGTATTTATTTCAAATGCAAATAAATTTTATTTTTATAACATTATTAAGAACATGCATTAAATATTTTCAAGTAAAATAAAAAATATTTAATTATTAAAATAAATGAACAATTAAAAAATCTTCTACTCTTCCACATTTAATATATAAGACTTGGAATAAACGTTAATATTAAAATCAAGCGGTTGACTAACTTGACTCCACAAGTAGATAGTTACATTTCTTGCCCAAAGTCCACCAGTAGTAATTTCAGCATATCCACCTTTACCTAGACTCCCAACATCAATGGCCTCGATGTAGTTGATTATTTGACCATTCTTAGCCTTGCAGATTCTTGTTGCTTTTACTCTTAATCCAGCTTGAGCAGGCAGGTGTACGTTGCCGTAACATGCAAGTTCGTCGTTGTATGCCCTTGCTCCTTGGGTCAGGTTAGTTGCGTAAACACCGACAGTAGCGATGACTAAGATTACAGACAAAACGACGAGATACTTGTAGGATGCCATTTTTGTGTATGACTTTAGGATAGAGATTTTTTCTTTTGTTACGAGTTGCAGGAAAAATAGGTTAGTATTGCTTACTTGCGGCTGGTTTTATACATTGTTTGAAGTATATACCTTTTATCTAATTTTATATCTTACTGATTAGGATTCAATCACAAATACAATGACTTGGTTATTTTTAATTTATTACCTAGTCATCTTGAAATTATTAATGTCAATGTTTATGACATCACTTGATACAGATTGTTAAGTAATTAAATTAAGTTTTAGGATTATACTGAAATTTTTTTTCATATCTTTGTAACTTTTTTTGATTTTTAATAATTTTTTTCTGACAAAAAGAACCTTCAATTACAAAAAAAGACAATATCTTGATTAGCTAAATGTAATACGGAATTAAGTAAAAGCAATTATAATTTATCAATCAGAAAATACACTTTCCTCCATCAAAATATAGCTGAACAATAGCTTTTATACCCTCGCAGTAATAAAGCCATCAAGTTTAAACGGTCCTTCTAAGCTTTTTCAGTCCACTCGGACGTGAACAAAAAGACCAGTTGTGAACTTTAAGGCTTAATGCTTTGCGCGTTTCACACAATAAGAGCCGCGACGCGTCTAGTTGTCGCGAAAAGTTTCGCGCCTCGAGAAAAGCGTTTTATTAACATTCAAGCGTCGCGAGTTTAAGAGCGTTTGAATTTTTTTTTTTTTTTAAGTCAGTGGTTCTTGTGTGGTACTTTGTCTTGATGTTTCTTTTTTTTTCTTGTAAGTTTTTTGAGCTTTTTTATCGACTTCGAAAGGTTGAGAAAAGAATATTTTAAGAGCTTTAGATACTCTGTTCTAGTACTGAATCTTTAATTATAGGTGAAGGAGAAATAAAAAAAATATATATATTTTTTTAATTATATTATTCGATATAATCACTATAATTATTATATTGTTCATTTTCAAATATTTTTCACAAACCTCAATTCTTTAATATCTTTTCTTACCCAAACCAGTACAACCTACATATACATCGACTTAATTATACAAGTCTGAAATTTTCTTCAAGCTTTAAAAAACTTTATCGCATTTAATCCACATAAGTCGTAGAGCGTCTGAATAACAAATGTAATACCTCCTTCCTAAGATTATAAATCTTGAGCAATTTCTCATAACGCTTTTGCGCGACGATGAATTATCAAGCGCAGCGATGAGGAACAAACAAGGAAAGTTCGTAGACCCCCCGGTATATATACGAGTATGTCACTTAGCTCGGTAGGTATATACTCGCGACATCGCAAGCTCGCCAAAGAAAGAGAGGGAAAGAGAGCAAAAGTTGCGCGAAAAGGTAGAAGAAATTAAGTCCGACATCGCGTAAACATCGTCCCGGCTCATTTCCTCATTTCTTTTCGCGCCGTGCAATCCTCCTCCTTCTTTTCTCCTCACCCTCGTCCTCACTCCTTCAAACTTATATTGCCCAACAAATACACGTTGCTGGTATATAACTGTGGGAGAAGGGTATAAGGTAGGGTAGGATCTTTGCCCGTAAAAAAGTTTAGCCCAGTTAGCTCTAGCGGCATTACCGAGAGTAGCTTGCGTTCTCTCTTCTTTTGTAGTCGTTTCATTTTTTTTTTATTTTTTTACTTCTTTCTTCCATACTCCCGTCGGCAAGCTGTCTTTTTTTTTTTCATTTTTTTTTCTTTCTCGTGTTTCTATGCTGCACACGAAGTATATCCTAGGCTGGATTTTAAATCTCGCTGCAGTCTTTAGCTCTACCGCGTACGTGTTCAGAAGTCGAATTATACGAATGTTTTATATTTATTTATTTTACTTTTTTTTTTCTTATTTTATGGAAATTATGAGATTTTTGCGTTAGGAGATTTTTATGTATTATATAATATTAGAAGAAATAAATTTATTTCAGTTAGTGTTTATAAATATTTCAAAAGTATATTATTGATTGAACGAAATAATATAGAAATTTGTAAGTATAGCTAAAACAGCCAGCAATAGCTTAGTCTGCTGAGTGTCGGTTTCGGAATTCACAAGTCGTGAGTTCGATTCCTATCATTTGTTGGTTAAGCTATTGAGAACGTTTTATCGAAATATGCTCATTAGAGTGTCAAAAAGTCATTTGAGAAAAACAAAAAAAATTTTGTGCATTGTGTGATTTGTTTTTATAAAATTTTTAGTATTTTTTTTATGTATATCATCAAGTACTACCTAATAAAGTTATCAACAAACTTTATCATAAAGCAAGTTATGATTTTCGTGTGCAATAACGTCCAAAGCATCGGAAAGAAAAAAAATTTGAAATTTCACGGGTCACGTTAAGCTCTAATTAAGCGCTTCGAAGTTTTCTGAAACTCCTAAAGCGCGTAACCCGTGCGCATATCTATATATATCTCTCTCTCTTTCTCTTACTCCCTCGTTTCTCGCTAAGCTCGCGACTTTACTCTAGCTCGCTTGCAATGCATATTGAGATGAAGCGCAAGAGAGACCAGCTTGAGGCAAAATCGTAGAGCTTATGCCCGGAAATCGCACGCGAATTCAAAAGCGTCGCAAGAGAAAGTTTTTTTTTCTTCGCGCAAATCGTCTACTCTTCTTTACTCGTTTCATCTTCGTTCTGTTTTTTATATTCCTTATCCACTCTTGGTTTTGTTGAGCGATTTTTTAAAAAAAAACAAGATTCTTGCAAATTTTCTTGTTTTTGATCGAACTAAATGTATTTTGAACTTGAATGAATAGTAAGATAGTATTTTTTTCTCAAATTATATAAGTTAATATTTACGGAATTCACTGGCAACTTTTTTTATTCTTTGAATAAGATTTAAATTATAAAACTAATAAATATTAATCAGAAATGGAATAATCAAAATTTATTATAAAAGACCTTAAAAACATCTTACACAAAATTTTATTTAAATTCTAGCGTTTAATCCATTTTTTTTTTTTTTTCAAATCAATCTTAAAAACTTTATTAGTTATTCAATACGAACAATCCAAAACCCCCTACACTATATTTCCGTGCACGATACACACATACACATACAACCACATTCAGTGAAACAGCAACTAACGTCCAGGCCACATCCGAGGGTCGTCGCAACGCAAACCAAGCCCATCCAAGTAGAAGTACAAGAGGGTAAAGAAGAAGTAGAAGTAGAAGAAGAGCAATCGCAAACTTTCCGACTTCCTGTTGGGAAACTCGGACTATGTTTGAACAAATACACTCGCGGGGTCTTGGCTTATACACAAGACTAGAAGTAGTAGACTTCCGCGGTTGATGCAGAATCTTATATAACGTTCAGTCTAGTCCTTTTTCCAACCGATATACTATACTTCAATACTATACATAGCATACATGTGATTTACTAGATGTAAATGTAACGAAGTGGATTGTAAGATGTCAATATTTGATGTTATACGTGTTTTATTTATAAGAGTATGGTTAGATGTTGGGGAAAGCTATATAAAAGTGTTTTGCGTGTAGAACTTGCTTGGCTAATTTAAAATTCTTTTTCGTATATAACGATATTTTGCGGTTTGGAAACTAAGCGAGCTTCTATATTATACACTGTAATATAGTAAGGCTAGTCAGTGGTTTGCAAAGTTTGAATTCTGAGCAATTAGTAGCTTTTTTTTTTTTTTTAGTTTTTACGTCAATGAATTGCTGTACTTTGGTTTGAAGTTCACTTTGTTAAGGCTATGTTGTCGCTATTTTTTTTTCACCAGAGCTTGTAAAACTAAACGAAAGGCAAAAAAATTTGCTCCCATACTCTATTCAATTTTGCAAAATGCATCTAATCATTAAATTATCAAATCATATCATCTTTCATATCTCATCGTTAAACCAATACTTATATCTCAACCACTTTTCACCATAATACAATAAAAAAATTTCAAACAATTCATTACCCAAAATTTATTATTATCAATAAAGCCATACCAAACAAAGGAAAATTACTTTCGAAATTCCATTCAATAACCCAAGCTACCATACATACACACACACACACACACACACACACACACACACAACTTCTCTCTCTTTCTCCACCCTCAACTCTCTCGTAACGCGTATAGGCATCCCCCAACTATATCTCGCTCGAGAGCAGAACGATAGCCTTATTCAAATCAGCTAATAACGCGCAGCACCACAACTTCGTCCGTTAACGTACAGTACCAGACGATGTATAGGTGTATATAGGGGAAGGGTATCAGAAAGACGAGGGTCGCACTCACGCATATACTATCACCACCACTTCAGTATAGCTCGACAGAGAAGAGAGAGAAAGAGAGAGCGAGAGCGAGAGTGTTCGGAACGGCCTAACAGTCGTTTTCGACCGCCGTCAGCGTGAGATTGATGCTAAGCGGCTATTGTGTGAGCCTTACGCGACGTGGCTTTGTATGAGAAGAGGGAATGGTATCGTAGCTATGTTGCTGCTGCTACTGTAGGTGTGTAACGCGTAAGACGTTGCTGCTGCTGCTGCTGGTCGTGTGAGAAGAGGGGTTGGGTTATGGATGGTGGTGGTGGTGGTAGCGAATAGCTCGCAGGTTTCTCTAACACACGGGAGAGTGACGACGACGTCGGCGGAATAATAGATGAAAGTGCGGCGAAGTGGCCAAAAGTATCAGAGAGAGAGAGAGAGAGAGAGAAAGAGAGAGAGAGAGAGAGAGAGAGAGAGAGAGGAAGAACAAGAGCTTTAACGGGGGATGAGAAGAAATTTTGACTTCTCAAGAACACCCTTCTTGATCTGGGAAAGGTTGTCCTTTTAAATCTTGTATTATATTATGTTACTCGCGCTTTTCCTGTTTTAGCGTTGTAGCATGTTAGAAATATTTGTTACCTTTCTAGTTGATTATTTTGGTTTTTTTGAGGGTGTATGTGTGTGTGTGTGTGTGTGTAAGACTTGGTTTTAAATATTTAACAACTTTATTCTGCGTATAAAGTTGATGTAAAGTGCGACAAGGAAAGATGCGATGGAAAATTTTACTATAGTAAAAAAATAAAAATAAGATGACGTTTAAGCAAAAAGTACATTGCTTTTTTTTACATTAAAATTTTTTATTTAAATATTTTTATACTTTAATTTCAAAGCTAATTAAAATTAACGATTTAGTTCTTGCAGTGAGAGCGCGAAAAGTTTTAATGAGATTTGATTGGAACTATATGGCAAAGTTTTAAAAATAAAAAAAAGAAACTTGACAAAGTTGTTTAGGTTTCCGTATAAATTAAGCTTACATCAAAAAGGTCTTTCAAAAAGTCATAAGTCAAATAAAAAAAAAAACTTTTTAATGTCAACATTTAAACACTAAATAATAAAACAATCATCTTAAAAAAATCTACTAGTATATATAATTCAACTTACCCAACACATACATACATATTCAACCAATCAACCATCTTACACCTGCAATCAACATTACAAATAAATTCTCAAAAAAAAAGAAAAAAAAAATTCACCTCCCCAATTTTTCTCCTTCACTACACTCTGCAAGACATACATATAGTGTGATAGCAAAATGGGCCCAACGGAAACGTGCAGATGCAGCTGGCTGGGCGCCGCGGCGATAAATTGCGACACTCCCACGGGAACATGACTGCAGCTATAACGTCACTACCACTATCTTCGCGTCTTGCCAAATGCAGGTTGAGAATTGGGAGAGAGGAAGGGGTTTGAGTTTAAACTGAGAGTGTGTGTCGCGTTTTGGGCATATAGGCACAATGGTGTTGATAATCTAGCAATGAAGAAAAGTAGTTTTATGATTATTATGTTTTTTTTGTGATTATGTTTAATTTTATTTCAATATGACTTTAAAATGATGATATATTATTTTTAAGAAATTATATTATTTGTTTAAAATATTGTGTGAGAACACAATGTTTAAAATAAAAAATCTTACAGTTATTAAATTGGTTCTTACACAAAGGTAATATTTTTCATTCATATTTAATGATATACGTATTGCATATGAGCTATTATTGAAACGAAAAAAAAATCTTAATATACGTATTATGCATTATTAATAATTTCAGTTGCGAAATAGAGGTAGAGGGAGAGGAGAGGAGAGAAGTAACTTAACCCCTTTTAAAAGAAATAGAGCTTATCGCACATCATAATAATAGTTACCATATTTCATTTCCTGCAGTATAACATAGGGAATATATATACGTATAGTAGTCGATAGGCATAAGTAATTTATGAAATGCAGGTGATGGTGGTGGTGGTGGTGGTGGTGGAGGAGGAGTACAATTTTCACTTAATTGTACAGGCAGAAATTTTCCCTCATCCAAATTGAGATGTGGCTTATGATTTATTTAAAACATTTGACTACTCTCCTTCGCAAGAACTCACTTTTATACTTTATTTATCAATTCTTGATAAAATTTTCTTTTATCACATTTATAATTGCTTCTATTTTATTAACTCGTTACAAAAAGAACAAAAAAAATCTACTTGATAATTATAAAGTAATCGAAAAATTATTAATACATTATTACAATAGCCACATCTTATATCTTAAAATTAACTATTCCCCATAAATTTCACTACATAAAAAAATCATATTCTTAGATGCACCAATACAAGCCTATATATACATCCTCCAACAACAGCAGCAATAATAGCAGCGGCAGCAGATCAGCCACCACGAAGGCAAACGAGCCGTTGCTACTTCTGCTGCTTGCGCATCAGGAGCCAGCGACCTTGCTCCCGCTGTGGCTGGCGGTGTCGAATGTCACGTCGCGTGTATGTATATGTATGCGTCCAAGCTTACCGCTCTACTCGTTCTCTCTTGAATCGGCTTATGCTTGCGTCGCTGGCTACCTGCGTATAGGCTTAGCTTGCCAGTAAAAAAAGCAAAAAAGCAAAAAAAGAAGTCGATATGCAAAACGGTAGCGTTCGGGGGCTATACACTCCTTCCGTTGACGATGTGCTGCTGCCCCTGGTATATATAAGCTCTCGTGTTTCTTTAAGAGAGAAAAAGAGAGGGAAGGAGAACGTCTTAAGGCCGACTTGATCGTCAACTGGACCGTGAGTCTGTGTGTGTGTGTTTTTTTTTTAAAGAAGAGGGAAAGGATTTTACTCTTTGCGTGTATGTTGGGATTTGTTTGTTTTTGTTTTATCTTTTTTTGGTTGTTTTTCTTTTTTTTTTTGTATGGTTAAATATTTATAAAATTAGTTATTACTGTGATAGTGTATATATTGAGGGTAGAGTATACGATGTTCCTGGATTAATTTAGTAGCGAATAATGATATGATTTTTTTATTGTATTTTTAATTTATTGTTATTGTATTATTCAATCCGTATAATGACATGTGATTATGTATTTTCTGAATTTTGCCAGTTGAATTATTATTTGGCACGATTAAATTGTTCATTAATGCAAATTAAATTAGGTATAGGATTATTTATGTATCATAAATTAATACAATGTAAATCATATCATTTGAATTTTATAGTCAGATTTGATTTTTTAAAAAATAAAAAAAAAACAAATATAAATAAATAAATAAACTGGTTATTTGTTCGTGATATTGCATTATTATCGATGTATGCATATTGTAAAATTAATGATTTCACGAACATATATTATCTCCACAAGTTTATATTTTTCAACTTTATTGCCATCAATATTAAATTTCATTAATGCAGTTTGTGCTTCACGACATACAAATATGAAAAATCTTCTCCAGATATCAAGTTACAAAAATAAAATTACAACAGCTACTTGCTTTACTGTCTTATGTGTGTGAGTGTGTGTATCAAATGACTATATGTTCAAGATGAAAAATATTTCTCATGTATATATGCATCTTTGTATTATAAGAATATTTTATCACATATATCACTATACCCGACCAACATTATAAGCGTTAAATCGACTGCTCTAATGATAAAACCCCTTCATTCAATACTTTGAAAGGATAGAACTTTACCTTTATATATATATAACATGGGAAGCGTTGCGGACAAGATGACAAATTGCTTGGTACCACCACCTAAGAAGTATAAGCCGAGTATAACGTCGTATATGGTATACAGCTGCGTAATGGAGTAGCGAAAAGGAAAAGCCAACACGTATATATACACCAAAACCAACCTACCCAAAGAACGACCTATAACCCCTATATATACCGAGACGTATAAGCGATGCGATCAATCACCGTGTGCAATATTTATTTATAGAAAAACGTAAAGCGCGGTCGTTACTGCAGTGTGGAAGGGGGCCGGGGATCGTAATGTGAAAAGCAGTAGAGGGTGACAGGTTTGCTTTTACACTTGTGAACGAGAAGAGCTGCTGAGACGTGGATTAGCGAGCTTGGGTGATTGAATTTGATGTAATTGAAGAATCATTTTTCAATGGGTGGGTGGGTGTGTGTTGGTTTTATGTTTTATCCCAGGTGTGAATGGAAGCTTAGTCTCTTAGGGTTGATACAAGTCGCGTTTTGCGATTGATGTTGATTGTGAATACTTTCAACGTATGGGCATTAGTTTTATCGATTTTTTTTTATTTGATTTACCCCTTTTTTTTGAGAAAAATTTTATTCTAACAAAATTTTTCTTCCGGGCAAATTTTTATAGAAATTTGCTGGAGCTCGTTGCGGTTTATTAAATTATTAAGCTTCTCACATGTATGGAAGTAAAAAAGGATTTTGCGAGTATTATTTTATTGGAGGGTAAGTTAAGGGTAGAGCTTTGTGATTCTTTCCTTTTTCTAGGAAAGAAAAATCAGTTTCACACGATACGTGCACGAATTTTAAGAACGCTAGATTTCTTTTATATACACCCGCAATATAACCGTAACTTCAACATTTTTCAACCATGTTTTTGTCTTTCTCAATATTTTAGATTTGAAAAGAAAAAAAAAATTTGACATAAAAGGGCTTTCTATAGTTTAAATTATGGAAATATATGGTGTTAATAAAAATTACGGCTTTCAATGAATCTTCATTATTCATATTTTTTTTTTTAATATAATCACTCATCGATTTTCAATTTAAAATTTATTATCCAATACACACACACAAAATACGTTCACACAAAAGCTTACAAAAATCGAGAAAAAAAAAAAAATAACGACATTATTTTCCATCGATATAGCGAAAAAAAAGAGGAATAAAGAGATGACGTACCAGGATATTATATAGTCAAAATCGTCGACGCATCAATCATCCAGCTCCTAAATAACACTTTTTTATTTTTTCTCTAAAACCCTACCTTGCCCTTCGTGTCTGTAACCCTCTTCTCTCTCATCTCATCCCCTTTATACTACGTCAAAAAGTATAGCGCCAATAATATAGTTGCGTGCGATTCCTACAATTCTGACATATCGTTCGTGCGTGTGTGTATATGTATGTTTTATTCGGTCTGGGTATAGTATATATAT
>JAPYZE010000855.1:0-29527 GCA_030522805.1 Leptomastidea abnormis
ATTATACTGTGAGAGGGATTGTCAATGTGTTGAGGTTATGAGATTTTAGAGATGACGGTTGGGGAGTTGGTTGTTAAGATATTTGTTGTTAGTATTGCTGAATTTAAATACATTTGTGTACTTTATTCGTTTGAAAATACGTAAGTATAGTATGCAATTTTTTAATTTTTTTTGTAATTATTTAATATAAAAATATAACAATAGACACGTAAGTTATTGAGTTATTTCAAATTTGAATATTGAAGAAGAAAAGAACATAAAAGCGCGCGCAAGCTCAAAAAAAAAAGAAAATTGAAAAAGAAGATGAAGAAGAGAATGAAAGATATGTGTGCGTATATATCCAACCCCTTGAGGATTCAAATACAAAGAATCTTCTGAAACTACAGGTATATATATAGATAGAATATAAGTAGCCAAAGGGACAATATAAAGAAAAACTAGATATTACTACCGCATATATAGGAGGTATATACAAATCCGACTCATAGAGAAAGAAAGAGAGAGTATAAGTATATACTTTGTTACAAAGACACATATTTCACACCATGAAAATATATATCGGGAGACGCGTTGTATTCCTTTGTCTTGGGTACCATCCGTCTCTTTTATAAAAAAAAACGGTGTTTTTCAACCCTCACTATAAGAGATACAACTATATAGTTTAGATGAGTATATGTATGAGATGAAACTTGATTCCAACAAGCTCAAGTATAAGAAACTTTGTATTTTTATGATGTATGTATATAAGAAAGAGGATGAGAATAAGAAGAAAAAAAAAAAGAAATTTTATTTGTACTATTGTGTAACGAATTCTGTTCGCAACATTATGGAAAAAAAATGTACTTAACAAAATATAAAAAAAGCTTAAATCTGGTTTTTCTCATATATTCACTTTATTATTATCGTAAGTAAATAATGCATATTAGGTATTTATTTACAAATGTGATTATCGGTTTTCTCTCACGCTTTAAAAAAAAAAAAAAAAAATGAAGCACCTGGGTTACAATGCGATAAGGTCCTTCTGCAAATTTTTCCCTTCTTTTCTTTCTTTCTTTCTATATTATGTATTAACAAGTGTGTTACTCCCAAGGGATCATACCCGTTTCTTTTTTTTTTTTTGGTCCCCCTTTCCTATAGTTAGCAGATCGATAATCGGAGGGTAAATGTATACGCTTGCTATATACCGGTAGTTCTTTGTTTTCGATTTCTTTTTCTCTCTCCCTGTCTCTCTCATCGGCTTTCCCAAAGCACAGGAATATAAGTACACCACGTGGTATTGGTTTTAATGCCGTATGTTCGTTTTTTTTCTTTCTTTCTTTCTTTTTTTGTTCTTTCTTTTTTTTCTTATATATTGTTATACTTATGTGAATTTTACATTGTATATACTTGAGATTTTATTTATTGGTATACATTGATTTGATTGACGGATATTTGTTAAGGGAGTACCTATATGTGATGCATATTATATCTGTCATTATAATAAAAATAATAAATTTGTTACTAGAATTTATTTTAATAAGGAGTACTCATTCTCATTGATTTGTAAAATTAAAAATAGTAAATATACAGTTGAAAAATTTGCTAAAGATACAATTTAAAGTATGAGTAAAAATTTAGCATCTAATACAACTGCCATTATTGTACATAAAAATGGACCAGATAAGATACCTTACATACAATCTACAAAAACACTTCAATTCAACAAAAAAAAAAAAAGAAAAAAAAAAGAAAGAAAGAGATCTCGATTGAAATACCGATGTAGGTATATGCCTTCCTCTTTTTTTCTTCTTTTCTTCATAGCTACTGAATCTCTCCCTCTATACATATACCCCCTCATAATATATAATTTCATTGAATTCCTCACAATGAAAAGAGAGCAGCTAGCTCTACCTATACTCTCATATAACTGTGAGCCCTCGAGAAACCTATAAAGAAACCGCGGTTTGTTCTTTCTTCTCGAAAACGGAAGCAAAAGGGATGTGTATAATATATAGGTATATAGAAATTCATGTATGTATATGTTATGTTGTAAGATATAATATAAAATTAGAATTGAAAATATTGTTTAACGGTGCTGTTACGTTACAGTACCTACTGTATATTTAAACAAATTTGAATTATTTTTTCTAACTTTTTTTTTTTTTTAATAATTACGAAAAAATTGTCTTGAAATCTATAAGAAAGTAATCTTCCTCTATAAAAAAGGATTCATACAATAATGCGTGAGTGAATTAAGAATCATATACACGTATATCCACTCACACACACTACATGTTCAAGCAAAAGGCGGAGTTTTCAGTAAAGGGGGATGAAATTTAAAGAAATCACACAGAGGGTACACGTATATACCTACATTCATATGCTAAACAATAAAGGGAGGTAAAAATTCAAGAAATGCCCCTCCCAAAAAAAAATAAAAAGAATTCAAGCAGCTGCTACTGCAAACCTCGACTTTTGATATGCGCGAATAGGTAGGTATAGCGAAGAATTAAAAAAAAAGTGCACAGCTATATATAAGAGAGAGGCGTATATCTTACCCTCTTGTAAGACCGGTGTGTGTAGGTATACCTATAGGTACCTATATTTCAAAGTATTAATGTGGGATATAGAAGAGAGACACGTGCGACATTATAGCAGGATAGATAGTGTACTGGTTGCCCGTGACCCTGAACTTCGCATACATGCACGTGAAGTTATATCGAGAGGGGCCTGTCCTTATATATTCATCATACTAGTGTAAGTGTGGCAGATGCATCTTTTTTCTTAAGTGTATGTGTGTATGTGTGCGTGTGTTTGATATATTGCTGATCGGTTGGTGCTGTACTTATTATAGGGTGTAACGAACGGTTATAAGGCGGTTTCTACTTGGCCTACTTTTTTTTTTTAGGAAGCTTGATGTGATTGTAGTACACTCATGTGAAGTATTAGATTTAATAATTTGACATACATTTTGAATTGAGTTTGAAAATTTTTCTTTGGATTTGTTAGTTAAATTGGTTTTGATAAAATTGATTGGATTATATAGACTATATAGTGGAGTCTTGTTGCAATTTTAATTTGAATATTTTATTAGTTTTTTTTACGCTATTGTTATATAAATTAGTTTATATATGTTCGTAAAGAATAATAAAATGAGAAATGCGAGTTATAAAATAGAAAATTTAAATTTTAATGAAAAATAAATTATTTTTTCTCTAGTTCATATTTTATTTAAAATTTGACGTGATATGAATGGATTAATGATAAGATACAAATCGATATTAAATTGTACGATTTGATATATTTCGTTTTTAGTCTTTTTTTTATATTGAGATAGCTATTTTGACGTTTGAAGTTCGTTCGAATGTCGTAATCATTTAAATGTCGCAGGGACACGATAATTACTTGTACTATGTATATACAACTATATAATGCTCGACTTCTATTTCAGACAGTGAAGTTCTTTTTTTTTTCTTTTTTTTTAATTGGAAGGTGCGCCCGTCATTTTGAACTCAATTTTATTTAATATATATACGTATATAGGTATCTACCTCTACACCTAGACAAACTGTAAAAGCAAATGGAGCGTAACTCCCGTATTATTTCCTAAGCTTATTTCAAAATGTTTTTTTTTTTTTTTACTATTATAAATATAAAAATAAACAAGATATTTTTATTGCGTGTTATTTCTAATAAATAAATGTATTAAATAAAAGTTATTGTAAAATAATAAATATTAAATAAAAATATATAGAAAGAAAGAATAAACATGAGTATAAACCTTAAACAAATAATTTATTTTTTATTTTTTTACCTTTTTCTATAATTCTTCAAAAGTATATTTTTGCAACTCTCGTTTGACAAATGTAAAAAAGAATCAAACCCGCTCGATCTCTAGAATTACAAAGTAAACCCAACACACATTTTCAATTTCTATTTATCACAAAGTTCTTTGTTTGCTATCGATTTTGTATAAGATTGATAAGGCAACCGCACATACCTCAAAGCAACGTTCGTAAAATTATGTTGCAGTCGTACAGGCGCAAGCAAGGAGTAGAGACACACCATGTGATATGAAATGTCGTCGGCTCCCTTCTAACCTCAAAACTCAATGTGCCGCTAAAAAAAAGGCCGATTAGTTATTTTTCAATGTTTTTATTGATTTGATTATTGGAAATTACAAAAAATGAATTCACTGCGAGCAAGAATTATTGATAGGTAAGTTTTTTGTAATATATACTTTTTTAATTAGCTGTCGTTTGATAATTGTCCAATTATTTGAGATTTAGTTTATATGTACGGTATTATTTTAGAATTCTTACATTTTACATAACAAGTTTAATCATTAAGATGATAGGCTTGAAAGTTAATATTGGATTAATTTTAATTGTAGAAAGATTGTTCGAAATGCTGTTATACAATTGCAATTGTCGTCAACAGCTGCAACAAATAATCCTACGACTGAAATTAAGGTTCCATTGAGAAAAGAACGAGGACCTACTGATATACTACGAGTAATGCATTGCTTCTCTTATTGATTTTCTGTAAGTATTTTTATATTGTTAGATGTATTGCTTTTTTCCTAGGCACTGGAAACAACTGTCAAGCGTGATCCAACTGCTCCGGATTACAAATTCATAGATGATCCTTATTTTATACCATCGTCTCTTAGCAAGAAAAGATTGTTTTCTCTATCGAAAGAATCAGGTAAAAGAGCTGCAAAATGGATTTTAGAAGAACACGCAGATCTTTTGAGAAGTAATCTTTCTGAACCTTTAATTGAGGTATGTTTTTTAGTAGAAATAATCATATTATCATTAGAAATAATTTTTTGTGATAAAAAAAACTATTGTTATTTTTTATATTTTTAGGCATTTTTACCTCCTGAAAAGTATGAAACAAAAGAACAAGTTTCTGAAGATATTTTAAAAAAATTAATAAGACAATGTGATATAACCAAGGTCCTTCATGTGTATAAATTATTAGATAAAGATGTTACATTGGAAACCAAACAAGAAATTTTAGAATTGTTATGTTATTTCAATAGCTATGAAGAACAATCGTCTGCAGAATTTCCAGAAGAAGCTTCTTTTCAAGTTGAAGCTCCAATAAACAAAAATACCTGGTTGTATGTAACTCTTATTTATTGTTTTTTATTTTTTTGTTAATTACCTTAAAATTTTTATGGATAACTACGCTTATTTTTTTCAGTAACAACCCTTTAGTTGAAGAATTATTTGGGGAACTACAAGTTGATGAGACTACTGCTGCTGGAGCTTACAATGCTTTAATATGTGGAACAGCAAAGTATTTAAAAGTAATTAATTGAATTTTATTAAAATAATACCTAATATTATTCTAAACCAAAATATTTATCAAATATTTTTAAAATAAATAAAAAAACTATTTTTTTGTTAAAGGTTGACAAAGCATGGACACTATATAATGAATGTATACAGAAAAAATTGCCTATTGCTACTACAACATACAATTATTTAATTACATTAGTGCATATATTAAAAGATAACGTTGAAGATCGAAAGTTGTTATTAACTAATTTGTTAACTGAAATGGTCAAAAGTGGAGTAAAACCAAATGTAGGAACATTAAATGCTGCTCTTAAAAGTGTGTCAACTTTACAAAACGCAAATATAGCAAAAGACTTTGCTTTGGGATTAATTGCTGAATTTAAAAGTATTAATGTTGAACCAAGTTTAGCAAGTTATTCTCATATATTAAATATTTTTTGCAGACCTTGTAAGTTGAGCTTTATTAAAATATTATTATTATTATTTTAATTTTCTTTTATTTTTAAAGAAATATTTCTTGCTTGAATGTAGCTGCTCCAATAAGCAACATACTTTTGGAAATTCTGGATGATTTAGAAAAGAGAGAGGAATTGAAAATACAAGATCCTGATGATAAATTATTTTTTGTTAATGCCATGGAAGTGGCTTCAAAACATATGTTCAACCCAATTGCTGGTAACGGATTACATCAATTGTTGTTGACGAAAGACAATTATAAATTCATTGGTGGAAGACTTAATGTAAACTCTTATGCAATTGTCTACTCACATAAAAAATAATTCCTTTTTTAAACTTTAATATTATTTTAGGAAAGTGTCTATTACCGACATTATGTACAACTTATGTTACAAAGTGAATCAATCGATGATTTTATGAAAATTTATAACATTTTGGTGCCTCATATATACATTCCCGAACCAGCTGTAATGCGAGATATTTTGGAAATGTTGGATCTTAATGAAAACAATACAGTTCGCCAATATTTACCTCTATTTTTGTCTCAAATTATAATGTTTGACATGCTTGACAGACATCAAATCATGAAATTAACATATCAATTAATGATGAAGCTCAGCTCTTCTCCCGAAAAAAATGAGTTACAGGAACTATTTACAAAAACAACTTTGACGTTTTGGAATCATTACCTGGTACGTTACTATTTGAATACATTTTATGTCTAAACAAGAAAGAAAACTTGCTAATCTAAGAACTTATTAATTTTTACGCAGGAAACAACTGAAAGAAGATTACAGCGAATAATGCAGCCAGCTCAAGTTTTCGCACATGCAGCAATTATACTGTTACATGGAAATGAATTTGAAAAAATGCTTGAAATATTGGATCATATGGTGAAAAATCATGACTCATTTTTCGGTAATATGGAACAATATGCATTAAAACAAATATTTGATGCTTGCGTAACCAGAGGCCACGTGCCAGGGGCACTAGTAAGTTGATCTTTTTATTACTTTGATTATAAATTGAATATAATTAAATTAATGAAATTGTTTATTTTTTAATACTTAGACTGCTATTGAGTATGCTACTATCTACGGAATTCTTGATCCAAATTTAATGGCTGAAGCAATTCGAAAAGTGACACCTTTAAGCGAAACCCAAGAAAATCATTTGAGCAAGTTGATTGGAAGCCCAACAACAATGAAATCAAAAAAAGCCGTTTAATAATTTAGAGATTAATAAAAAAAGCTCAATAGATTCATCATTTGACAAAATGAGCCGAGAAATATTCACACGTAGTAGACAGAGTTAAAACGACGAGTTAAAAGCTCACACGTAAACACGCAATCGTCAAAACAAGCAGTGACGCGTTTAGAAGTAGGTCAAAAAGCTCGGATCTTTATTCTCATTTAGCGCGTAGCGATTAAATCAAATTGAACGATCGGTACTCTCGACTCGACCGATCAAGAGCGCGGGTACGTTGTCAACTGTTTCCTTTCATTGCTGTCTTTATTTTTCTTTCTTTCTCATCTCGAAAGTTTGTACATATACATATTATCTCTAGATTTAACAATACATTATTTATACATGTATGTAAAAAAATAAAAAAAGCAAAAAAAAAATATATTAGTTACCGTAAATCAATTGTATTTTTTCGTTTACCGTAAAAGCTTAAAAATATTCATACATAAATTTAAACATCCAAATCAAGCACAATAAAAAAAAATGAAAAAAAAAACGTACCAATAATAACTAATAACATTTCGTCAGTATGCTTATATAGGAAGATGAGGGGAAGGTGGTATACAGACCGCGTTAAATGAAAAGAGTGGGCCCCTCTCCATCATATATATATTCCAGCAAGCATCAGCAGAGAGCCGTGTATACATATACCGAGAAATTGTAAATTAAATACGTGATTGGCATGTATCAATGTTCTTGTCCCTTGAGTATAAAAATCCCCACACATAAATGTATAAAAGTATATATATTAGCCGAAAGCTTAGAAAGAGAAAAAAACTATATATATAATAGTTATATATACATGTATATAATAGAGAGCTTGCACGCGTGCGGGTATATAATATACGCAAGAGAAGAGAGAGCGAGTAGCGCGATGAGAGTTATTAAATAAATCAAGTAAATGCGCGCAAGCTAGAAGGGGATATATAAAATATATACACACATATCGAGAGGGATCTGTTATATACATATAAGTGTGTACGTGTGTTCGGATAGTATAGCACCGATTGCCAACCTAAATGCCAACTTCCTGCTATCGAGAAGAGACCCCAGTTGTACGTATACGTATATTTCCAGCGTCATCGACGTGATACAACCGGCCGATTTCTCTATATTCCTCCACCTCCACCTCTTCCTAACTTTATACTCCCGTCCGGCCGCATGTGCGTTCGTCGTAGTCGTAGTCGATGGACCCTATAATATGATATCGTGCTTTAAAGCCCTCCCGGCCGGCCGGTCGAGCGCGCGTAGATAGAAAGATACGTACCTCTACATTGTCTATCTCTTTTTTTTTTATTTTTTTAGTGATTTATAAACTGTTTTTTGTGTGTGTGTTTGGATTGTAAAGTGTTTTACTTCTGATTTTTTTTGGAGTTTTTTTATTTTGAGAAAATTGTATTGGAAAGGAGTTTTTTTGGTGCTGGATATTATTATGGAGGGACAGGAGAGGGTTGGTATATTGTAATTCAATTTTTGCGGCGATTAGATTGATATTGATACTTGATTTTTCTGTTTTGTTCTTTTGTTATTCGCGCCACAATTGAAAGCTTTGATTTATTTTTAATTTTTATTGTTTCAGTTTAGATTTAACCGATATGATTGATAATTTTTATTGACTTTTGCTTAAAATTTTTGAATTTTTTATTATCTAATATGAAAAATATTATTATTAAATTAATTTTACCTGTGTATTAAATTAATTGTTTTATTTTTTTATTTCAAATTTATATGAATGAGATTTTTCTGTGTTTACGTGATTTTGAAAATAAATTTGTTTTTTTTTTTTTATTTTTTGGAGAAGAAAAAAGGTTTTACTCAATGATGAAAAAAAAAAAAGAAGAAGAGAACGGGCACATACCAGAGCAATATTAGGATATAGATAACATCAGTCTGATTCTTAAGTAGTTTAATTTAGGAATAATTTTTAATATGAATAACTCGGTTAATGATCAATTTAGTACTACTTGACCTAATGCTGGATCACATATTATACTATATATTTTTTTACGCTGGTTTTCCGTGACTAAAATTACTGCCTCAATTTATCATCAATTGATATGTAATGTTACCTCTTAATAAATCGATCTTATTAAATTGAGTTAAAAAAAAAATTCTAAACGAAAAAAATTTAATATTTAAATTTTTATCGTTAAAATTTATATTCAGCAAAATAAAAAAAAAAAATTTATTAGCGATAGTCTTTAAATAAATTGAAATCATACGTCCCAAGATAAATTATTAAATTTGTAAAGAAGAATGCAACCTTATACATAAAAAAGATACTGCTCTAATAATTTAATTTAAACTTAACATAATTCCTTGCAATAATTGATGTAATTTTTTGTATTAAAAAAATTAATTTCCGATCATACAACACTTGTAAATGTCTTTAAAAAAATTTTTTATCAACTCAATAATTTTGTTAATAAAAAAAAAAAAAAATTTGTAACCAGAACCAAAGCTCACGTCTGGGCCTGGAAGAAATTCGTGACCTAATATCAACCGAAGAACCAGACGTCGAAGTACTTGAAGTAGACGAAGCACCAGGTTCAGGTCGTGGTGATAATTACACTTCAATGTTATATCGTCTTCGCGCGACTGGTCGTCGAAGGTTGAGCAACGGTACCAACGAACCATGGGAACGTTCAATAATTTACAAGGTTTTACCAGAATCTCGGGAACGTCGCGAAGCTTTTAAAAGTGAATTATTATTTCGGAACGAGGTTGTATTTTATACCAAGGTCTGGCCTGCTTTAAATCAATTACAAGCTAATGGTCGTCAGGTATTCGCTGGTGTTGCCAAAATTTATCTTGCCCGTCATGATCTTATTGCTATGGAGGATTTAAGGGTCAAAGGTTTTAAAATGGCTGATCGAAGGAAGGGTTTACAGGTTGATAAATTGAAACGGGTGCTCAAGGCGCTTGCTGGATTTCACGCGTTAAGTCTTACCCTTAAGGAGCTCAGGTATATTTAATTTTATCTTAACATATCCTCTTAGCTAATTAGGGTTGAATCAAATAAAAATTCACATTATTAATGTTCTCCATTAAAGACCCGAATTGTTCGCCAAACTATCATGTCAAGATGTCGGATCGGATGAAGCGGTTAAGGAAACTTTATTCCGTATGGAGAACGCCGATTGGTACCGTCAATATTATCGTACAGCTACAGCTAATGCTATTAAAATGGTTTCGGAAGGTTTACCCGAGACACTTGAATCACGACGTGATGAAATATTAGGCAAATTTAAAGCTTTTCTTAGTGAGGATTGCTTTTTTAGTACAATGTGCGAGCTTACATCATCCCAAGGACCATTAACTGTTTTTTGTCATGGCGATTGCTGGACCAATAATTTTTTGTTTAGGGACAAGGATGCTGCAGATTTAGAAGTGAGTTTTCTTTTTTCTTCTTTTTTTTTAAATTCTAAATATTTATGTACTTGTAACTAATTTGATTGTTTTTTTTCTGTGGTAGGCCGTCTGTCTTGTTGATTTCCAGCTATCGCGCGTCGGTTCATTGGCTCTTGATCTTGCAAATTTACTTTACTGTTGTACCAGTGGCGAAGTTAGAAAATTATTTATGACTCAGCTGCTACAACATTATCATCGTCATCTCATGTCTTCACTTTACACCCTTAATCCAGCTGCTGAAACGACTAAAGATCCTGCCGTTATGTGGAATTTGTAAGTTTATTTTTTTTTTATGTAACAATAAAAATATGATTGAAAATTAAAAAAAATAATTTTGTTTTTTTTTTTGTATATTTAGGCTGAACGAGGAGATGCGACGTTGTGGACGTTTTGGACTTGGATTGGCATTGGATATGCTACCAATCAGTACATGTGCAAGCGACCAAGCACCAGATTTATATGAAGGCCAAGAAGAAGCTGCAGCTGCAGAAGCTGAAAGTCTTGCACTTGCACCTCCACCTGCCAATGCCGAATGCATTCGTCTTATGACCGATCTTGTTGTTGAGCTAGTACATAATCGGGCTTTATAATAATTACTCTTGCGATTTTATGTATTATCATATAAGCCGATGGCTTTTGTTTGAATGTCTCTTCTACTCACTGGCTTCCAAGACTGATTGACCAGCCTGGTATATAATAGCCTTGTGTGAAAGATTATTGAGAGGATAATAAACGATGACTGTTTGAAAGAAACAGGTCATCGTTTTAAAGTCGCATTAAAAATAATGCCCAAAATTTTAACCCCTTAACTTTTTTTTTCTTTTTCATAAATATGTCTCTGTAATCGTAATGTAGGAATGCGTTTATTTGTAATGTACATTTTTTTTTAATGTTATAGCTCGAGCAAGTGTTTGACAAGTCATTACTTTGCATACACAACAATCTCTCACCCTTTCTCTTATATATGATTTTTACAAATTGATAATGTTCTTTGTCTAAATAGATCAGTTAGTTTGCATATTGTAATTTGATTGCAAAAAGTAGAAAAGTTTTAGTTTCTTTTTTTTTTTTAAACATAGTCTTAGATTAATTATTTTTTTATGAATTAGAGAAATCAAAGCGTAATGTATTGTAATAAATGATTTAATAAATCGATCTTAATATTAAATATACACTTTATCAATACATGAATTATACTTAAGACAGATTAGCTTAGTTTTAATGTACAGAAGAATAGTTCAGGATAAAAAAATCTTGAATATTTCTCACAATAAAAATTTTCCTCTTTGTAATCATACTAACATAAGAGTTAAGGGGTTAATGTACTAATTTCTTTTATAAGAGTTCTTTTGTGTGTCACCAAGTAAATTGTCACATTTGTATACTTTTGTCAATAGTATATTATATAGGATCGTTAGGTCGATTACAGTTAAATTAATTGTACTGCAAAATACAAAACCCACGAACGTAAAAGAATTTTAGTCAAGATTCTAAATAAAATATTATTCGCCAGTTCTTGTAGCCATTTTTAAATCGTAATCAAATTTAATCATTCGACTCGAATAACGGCTTATCAATCTTAAATAACATTCAATTCACAATATTTTTTTTGTTCCTTATGCAATATAAGTTGACTTTTTTCTAATAATTACTCTCTGAATAATACGTCGTATCAAAGGTAAGTGAAGAAAAAAAGTCTCTTTTTTTTTTAAGTTGTACACTGATAAAACAAATTATTTTTTTTTCACTTACAGATCAGGCTTTCAATATTTTCAAACATTCTCTAGTTCCATTCACTTTCTACAAGAATGAGTCCAAATCTCTCTCTCACTCTCACCACTGCACATTATTTAAATATTCACTTTTTGTGTATCGATTATTCGCTTAAAAGCATTTTAAAATTTAATTGCACGCTCTGGCTCAAAATCAAATCCGATAGTTATAAGTGTCTCTAATTGTATTGGAGAAAATAGTACATTTAGAAACTTTTTTTTTTTTTAAGAAAAAGCTTCATTTTTAAATTAAAATAATTTCAATAATCAGTACAAATATGGAAAATTTAGATAAGCCTAACATCTGTTTTAAATATCTACAATAAACGGAATGACAAAAAACGCTGTCATTGTTAGCCCTTAGCGTAGTTCTTGAAATGAATAATCATCCTTTTCATAATTCCTTTCATTCTTAGAAAAAATTCTGCCATTTACTTACAATCTACCCGCATCACGTTATCCCGGATGCTATTTAAAGATACGAGTTCCCTTGCGGTAAACCTGTTGACCTCTCTCAATCTTTAAAAAAAGAAATCAGTAGTAGCAGGCAGCAGGTTACCTCTATACACAATTTTCTCGTATTCTTTATATTACTATTTCCCTCCCGACAATGTAATTCACATGACGACTCCGAGCGTCTGCGGAGAAGTTTTACGCCGTCTGTTGTGGAGGTGTGTGCGGCTGTGGCTGCGGCGTTGTTTGTGGACTGGGCGGCTGTGGTGGCTGTTGTGGCGGCTGTGTCGGTGCCGGTGCCGAGACCTGCGGTGCACCAGGAGCTTGAGGGGCAGCAGGAGCAGCAGCACCAGGCTGTACTGGAGCAGGAGGAGGATTACTTCCTGGTTGCCATGGTGTTTGAGGCGGGTTTTGAGCTGGCTGTTGCTGCTGTTGTTGTTGTTGCTGTTGCTGCTGTTGCTGCTGTTGTTGTTGTTGCTGCTGTTGTTGTTGCTGCTGTTGCTGCTCTTGAGCAAGCCGCTGGTGCGCCTGCTGCCTTGCTCTAAATTCAGCTGCCTTGAGTTGTTCAAGATGAAATTGTTGCCTTTCTGTGATGAGCTGCTGCCTCTGGTACTCGAGTCCCTCACGTTCTCGCTCCATCGTCGTTTCTAGCTCTTCAAAGTGACGCAATTTTATCTCAAGCTTTTTCATTTGTGTCTCAACAAGAAGAGCAACAAGTGATTTTATTTTCCTTTCTTCAACAGCTGCTAAGTGCTTTGCTTTTACGGCAGCAGCAGCAAGAGCGGCCGCTGCAGCTGATTGCAATTGTGCATCCCTGACAATCTAGAAATGAAGAATTACAATTATTTTAATATTCATAAAATTTTCATCTTAAAATCATCACAAAGTAAATTTATTTTAATTAATTCAAAAATTTTTCTTGACTAATAATTTTAATAAAATGTAAGAAACTACATACCTTATCCTTCTTTTCTTTAGCCTCGCTACTGATATCTTCGCCATCGACCTTTGCCTTGGTGTCGTTTTCTTCGGTTTCCTTTGCATCCACATCCATTTTCTCAACCTCTGGTTGCTGTTGTTGGGAAGGCTGTGATTCAGAGCTGGTTTCGTTTTCAGTTGCTTCACTTTCTTTTTTCGGTGCAATCTGCGTGGACGATTCGCTATCCTCTGCTGGAGCGGGAGTTGCAGTCGGCGTTGTCGCGGCACCAGTGCTGATTGTGCTACCCTCCTTGGGCTTTTCGGCGTTTTCTTCTTTCTTTGCATCTGCGGCTGGTGTCGTCGACGATTGAGGTGATGTCGCGGAGGCAGGAGTTGGCTGACCTGAAGCATTTGCTGTTGTGCTGTTTGATTCTTCCGGTGGTTCTGGTGGTCCTGTACCTGCAATCCCTGATTGAGCAAGTCCTGCAGCTGGATCGTATTTGCCTATTAACAAAAAGGTATAAAAGAATTAGATTTTAATCTTGATAAATTAAATATTAATACAAAAGCTTTGTTAAATATCACATACCATCTGAATTGGCACTTGCTTGAACATTTTTTAAATGTTGATCCAATAACGCAGGAGGCACTTGATCTTTAATAGCAGCGAATTCTTCCATCGCAGCTTTTGCAGCGCTTGCCGCGACCCTTGGATCGACTACAGATGCGAGGAAAGCTACCGTGCTCATGATAGGGTTGCCTGCCTTTGAAAAAGGTATAGGCTGATATGCCAAAGGTCCCAAACCTTCAGGTTCTTCCAAGTATGGATCCTCTATAGGCAATCTCAGGAAGTGCAGAATACATTCGTCTTGGGTTCTCGAACCAACATGTTCGCATACCTAAGAAAATTTAATAAACAGATTATAAAAATCTATAAATTTAAAAAACAATTTAAGTTGAGATAAATTTACCTTGTTCCAATCATCTTTGTGAAGTTCTAATGCTTCAAGCAACAGCAGTGTCTCCTGTTCCGTCCAATCCCGCGTCGCTCCTGCGGCCTGTTTGTTTTTCAATACGGCAGGCTTTTTCGAATACTGATCGATTTTCAGGCCGAAATTAGCCATAGGTCCAGCAACAGTCGCCAACTTATCGTCCGTAATAATGGGCTTTTTGTCGAGATCCAGGAGTGTTTTTGCTGCCGACGGTTGTGGAGTTTTCGGTGGATTGGGGTTGACTGGAGCAAGTCCGGAAGGTGTGTCTGACAACACGTGGAAATGAGAAGTAGGCGGTGGACCCATAGGTGTAGGCCGCGAGTCCGCGTCTACTTGGTAGTTAATAAGACCCCATTGCTCCAGAAAAGCATGTACACGCATTATTGCGCAAACATCACCGGCCAAATTACGTCTGCAAGTAAAAAGATTATATAAAATTTTGTTTACAAAATAAGGATTGCTTAAAAAAGAAATTTTGTTTTAATTTTACAACAATTATTACCTGCATGCCGTCGAAGTGATGTATTCAGTAGGATTTAAGCGGTAGGTATCAATCATAAAATTCCTATATGCTAAATAAATTTCTGGTGTCTTCGATTTATTTTTACCATTGAAAAATTCAGAAAGAGCTCGCTTTTCAATAGTATGAATAGAGTTGTAATCAAACCATGCTGAATAACTAGGCACCACAATATGATGAGTTTGCTCTGTAACATTATCCTCTGGCTCATCACTTTTATTGCCATCACCTCTTTCTTTGCTTGTATCCCTTTCCTCCCTATCTTGGGAAGCTTGTGAATTACTTTTATCACCTAAAAGAGAAACAATGTTAGTTATTTACAGTTCAAAAATTTTTCAATTTCTATTGCTCTGCATCAATTTATTAACCTTCAGTAGGTTCATCGAGATCTGCCATGTTTCCTGATTTTAAGGGTTGCAATTCATTGTCTTGCTTTTTACTGCTAGAAATTATACCACCTCCTGAGCTGCTATTTTGACTTGAATTAGTTGTATTAGAATTAGTTGTTACAACTTCCATTATTCTTGGTTCTGCAGGTGGATCTTCCATACCCTGTGTTAAATCTTCCTCTTCATCAACACCACCACGAGATTTCTTTGGTCCTGCTGATGCATTTGATATACCTTGTACACCGGATGGAGCTCGCCCACTATAAAAAACAATAATAAATATTTAGTAAAACAAAAAAAAATTAAATTATGCATGAAGTTAAAAAAGTTTTATACATTACCTCTTTCTCTTGCCAAGTTTTGGTGGAGGAGAAGGTGATCTTTTCCTCTTCTGCTTTTTGGCTGAGGAAGGAGGTGCTGTCATGAGCTCATCAACGGATAATCTGAATTTATGAACTTTTTTCTGTCCATTATCATCCACTTCATAATCTTCTTCATTCATCCATTCATTATATTGGTCTATGTCTAATACCCAATTAGCTCCAACTCTGTACACTGACCTATAAAAAATATTTTGAATTGAGTAACAAAAATTATACTATAAAAAAAATAAGAAATTATTCTAAATTTACTTTGTAGCAAAATTTCCAAGTGCAGTTTCAGGATAATCCCAAGGGAGATCAACATTTACCCAAGAATCATAACTATCTGGGAAATAGTACCAGTGCAATAACACAGACCGATCTCTACGAAAGCATGGCCTTGCATATTCTTCATCCAAGCAATCAACAGAAGGATAAATTATATGAGTAGCATCATCTTCACTTTCTGCAATTGTTCCTTGATGCCGACGTACCAATTCCTTAACTTTTACTGCTGTAGCTTTTTCAACATCAGATTTTACAAATACATTTGGTATAGTTAAACACCTGTTTTGAACTAATGCTCGCTCAATTGCATTAAGCATATCAATCATTCTGTCTATTCGTGTACCAGACTAAAATCAAGTAATAAAATCAATATTATTCATTATCATATAAAACTAATAATTATAACAAATTATAAATACCTTTCCTACTGGAAAATCGATTCTCCTCCATCCTTGTTCTTGTTTAAACCTAAAAGCTGTCAGTAAAATTTGACACAATCCACCTCCTGGTTTAAAATCTAAAAAACACTTCATCTGCGAAATAATCAATAATTAATTAATAACATTAAATCTATATTTTTGAATAAAAAAAAAATATATTCATTTGTATGTACGTACAGGAATCTTTGTCATAGGAGGTTTAGTAACATTTTTTCCAAGATTATCCTCTTGAAATTGAAGAATTTGTACAATTAGAGTAGATAAACTCTTGTTTGTTGGTGGATCTGTCTGTATATACTGAACAGATAAAATAAAATATTAGTATGTACGCATAATTTCCAAACATTCACCTTCTTTTACCCTTCTCACAGACCATCTAACATTCAACTCCAATAAAAACAATTTAAAAGAAAAAAAAATTGAAATCCCAAGTTAAAAAACGCAAAGTAGAAAACGCTCATAAAACGATTATCTGTAAAATCATAAAGAATTGCTCAATCATTCTATTGCTCTACATCATCAAAATTAAAAAACAAGTAAACATAATGGAGTTTACATAAAAAATTTTAATAAATCAGCATCTTGCATATACTCCAAAATTACAGAAATATAAAAGATTCATGTCTATAATATGCCGCATCGAAATATACACACACACACACGAGTAAGAGGTTATGAAAAGCGGCTTTGCTCACTTTCTCTCTCTCTCTCTTTCTCGCGGCTATGGCTGTGCGGTGGCGGCATAGCGGCACACAGCATTGGCCTCGAATACATACAGGGTGGCCGGCTGTGTATTAATACAGAGCCAGGATCAACCTGGGCAGTGCCGGTTTCAACGATAAAACACGCGTTAACGAAAAAACAAGCAATTCCCACATATTTTCAATGAAAAGTCAGCAATGCTGGTGTACAGTAGAAGAGAAACCGGGGGCGGGTACACAACAGACATAGCAGCTATACTCTGTCTCTCACACAGACGACATCATCATCATCTCACTTACCTTTTTCGCGTTCTTCAGCAGCCACTGCTTAACGGAGTCGAGCTGAGCAAGCACCTCAGCCGAATCGAAGAACTTAAGATTCGGACTTCCATCCTTCTTCGGCGATATCGTAGCGAGCATTTTGGCTGGGTGCCGGGTGGCCTCCTCCTCTATGCTACTGCTACTATACACACACACACTCTGCCTCTTTTACTTTACCGCACTGTTATAGGGTCGCCGCTGCAGCACCAACTCTTGCGCTTGCTCCTCGCTCGCGCGCAGGCACCCCAGCGTTCCGGAGCCGCGCCGCTCTCTCTCTCTCTTTCTTTCTCTCTCTTTTTACTCGAAGCACACACTCACTACTCTTGGAAATACAGATATATACAGACAGGCAAAAATACACTCACATAGATTTGTACACTGTCGAGTACCGAACTCCGAAAGCAGGCGAAGCTAGCATCGGCTTTACCCACTTGCACTGTATCTTTCTCTTTCTTTCTCACTGTTTCCTGATGATCGCGGGTTTGCTCGCGCGCGCGCTCCCGCGTCGCTTGCGTATTATATATACTATCTTCGTCTCTTTCTTCCTCACTGAATCTAATACGGTCTTTCGAACATACAAGCAAGAAGGAAGTATATAGACAACGTACCGAACGTTGTCCGTATCCTACATTAACCGGCGGCTCACAATTTCTGTCTCTGTTGAAACACTTTCTATCTTTTTCCTTTACACACACTAGATACTTCTCTTTCCTTAACCAAACACATCATCATCACCGCCGCCAAGCGCAAGCGAGCTGACTGAACTCTGCCGCGTAACACGCGCTGTCGGCTTCTTCATTTGGGACCGTACGTACGGTCCGTTTTGTATCTGCAGTTTAGTGTGCTCCGGTTTTATATTTGTCTTTTTTTAATTTTTTTTTTCCTCGTTCAAGCACACACGAATCACGATAGTTAATCTTAGAGCCGATAAAAAACTAATGAGAATGATAATTATCAGGGTGCCCCCACTGTACGAGGCCCCAATTCACAGAATTAGGTAAAATTTGCAAATTCGCAATTATAAAAATATAAACTTGCGTTTTTACACTGGTAATAGAATTTATTCTCTCGCGCGGTCGAAGCCGAGTTAGGATATCGCGCCTCTACAACTGAACGTTAATACGTGAGCGTTAGCGGCTCGCTTTTTCGATTATTTGAATGTAACTTCAGTGAGATTGTATTTTTTGGACCTCCCGCTTTTATTATTATTTTTCTTTTTTTTCTGTTCTTCGAATGGAAATTTACAGTTTCGCGACTGTAACTGTTATTATTTTGAGATGTTTAAATTGATTTCGTGGAATTAATTTAAATTTATATTTTAATTGAATTAAATTTGGTATTTGAGTTGTAGTGAAACTCGAACTGGAATTTATAAAGATGCTTATGAAATAGTGTTTGTTTTTGACTGAAAGTTTATCCTGGAATGAAGAATGTTGCAGTTACAAAAGCTTAAAATTCAAATGATTTTTTATCAATTATTTATCATTTTATTTAAACCAACCTCTTAACATTTTATTATAATTTAAAAATTAGCATATTCAATGATGATGAAAAATTTTAAATTTAAATAATCTTAATGAACATTTAAATATTAATAAGAAATGATAATGTGACAATTGCGTTAATGGGACAATGGTATTTATGTTTGTTATGTTACGCCATTCAACTTGTTATCGAAAAAACCTCTTCATACAGTGTATTTTTTCAAATGAAAAATAAAAATATTTGTTTTTAATGATAGAAAAAAAATTACTTGATAGTGAATTAAAAAATAAAAAGATAAAAATTTAATATATTTATAATATATTATCTTTATAAAACATAATATTATGTCATAAATAATAAATTACTTTCAATTTTTTTCCTCTTTTTATATTTTACATTAAATTTTTTAACGTATCTATTTTACAATAATAAAAATTATTTAATTAAACTTTTCATAAATTTTGCTTTCTTTTGACAATAAAAACCATCACGACATAAAATCCATAGGTAATATTGCTTATGTTTAATACATACGTTTATCAATAATTAATATTAATAGCTCTTAACGATAATATAATAACCAGCTTATTACATAAGTGCTTGCACTGTCCTTCATATTTACAATTAAATTTTTAGTAGTATTGTAATTCAAACGATAATACTAGAAAAAAAAAGTCAGCTAACAATTTTCAAATTCCACATTAAATTTTTCGGACTTTGATAAATATTATTACTTTGTAAAAAATTATTTTAAATCCTTTTACATTCATAATTAATTACAAAAAAAAGAAGACTATATATTAACTCTCACAAATAGAAAATTAAAAAATTCGCGCTACAGTTGGCAACGAAAATATACACGCAGGTTGTAAAACTGCAAAAAAGATTGGGTAAGGGGAAAGCGGGGAAAACCGCCCGCATATATGGCGGACGGAAGTGTACAGACATCATCAGGTACGTCTAATCGTTTTATCGTCGCCCCGTGCAATAAATTCCTCATTCAATTACAGTATTAACCGAGGGTCCTCTTTCAAAAAGTTTCTACGTTCTGCATCAATTCCAACGGACACATTATTTTCATACAAGTGTTAGTTTAGTGCGTTAAGCAAAGAAGAAGAAGAAGGAGAGGAAAAGGATAGTTTTGTGTGCTGCGTGTCAGGGCAGTAGCGCGCGCGCACATATAGAATTATAGCCAGTGTGGCAGAGGCAGAGAGAAGAGGAGAGAAACCGGGCTCTGCGATATATTTGCCTGATTCGTTTTGTTGGAGAGGAGGAAAAACCGTGACGACGACGACGAAGACTACCTAAACATTATAAGAAGATATACACCGTGCCTTCTTCCCACGCGCCTTCCTCTTGGGAATTCTCTCCTCATCATCATCATCATCATCCAAGATCCAACGACTGACGGCCGCCGACGACGACCTGTGTTTGTGTATATATATATTAATTGTGTGGGGTAGGTTATATTTGCACGACTACGTCTAGTGCATATTTATTCATATTCTATTTAATCAACACTATTATATCCTGTCTATACGATATAATATACTTCACGGAAGAAAGCAACGCTCCGGAGACATATTTTTGGAGCAATATAGCAGTATAACAGCAAAACAGTAGGCAGACTCTCAATGTCTCTCTCTATCTCTCTCTTTCATACAACCATTCTCAACATTTCTCTTTCCTTTTCCTTTTTAGTTACGCGAACCTTGTAGCCTTTTTGACCTCCTACGCTTTTACAATTTACAATTAGTTCTGTCTCCCTCTTAAAAATTTGTCGCTTTCTCGCATTAGTTGAAGCGAAATTGAGGTTAGACATCATTTCTTCCTCTTTTCTCAATTTTCGCCAAGAACCAGATTGTTAATGTTTTGTAAACATCCAGTAATATATCAATTAAGTAGTCAAAAACTCATCTATCTATAATATATACAATTCTACAAAAATCAGCCTTTAATGCATGTAAACATTTAACGTAGACAACAATTTACAAGCGCATTATCATCATTATATATTATCTATATCTCATCTCGTCACACACAGTCTGCAACCTGTAACTATATTTTTCTTTTCAATGAATAAGAGAGCATAGAGAAAAAGAGAAAAAGAGAGGAAGAGCAAGCTAAATAAGAATTCGCATCGTCTCATCATCATCAGTGTCAAGTGCGCGCGTCGGGAGCGTGTGTGCATATAATATAGGTATAGAAAAGTATATAGGAATAAAATAGAGAGGAGCGGAGCATGCAAAGAGTGGTGGAGAGTATTAGCATTTTTTAACACGCAGCAGCCGCAACAGCAGCAGAAGAAGAGAAAAAGACGCACAGATGTGTGATGTCTGTTGTTTTCTTTGGCTACGTGTAAGTTCGCGGTTCGACGTCTGCTGTTCATCTGTTGGTATAATACTACAACAATTAAACGCGGCTAATTAAAATGAATTACTTTGATCTTTCGCGATTAAGTTTTTAAGCTTCTACTTTCTTTTATACCGTGTTATAAATCTTTGTATAGTTCAATTTTAATCAAGAAAATCACGAGATAAATAAGACGCTTACAAAAAAAAAAAGTAGTATTTAGAAGTGTGCCAAGAGTCAGTCTCGCGGGCGTTTCCGACAATCAGCGACATTCCACGCGTACTTTCTTGCCACCTGATCGGCTCGTGAGAGAGAGAGAAAAAAAGAGTAAGAGCAGAGAAAAAGATAGTTTGTCTGTATATGTGTCCCCTAAAACATACTTATATACTTTGCAGGCCTGAAAATAGCTAATAGCATACCCGGGTTTTTGTTAAACAATTAAATCTCTTTGAGAATCTTCTTTCCTTCGTACGTATGTACATATGCTGGTACTGTTACTATTACTGCTGATGCATCAGACTCAGACTACAGCTGTTATTATACTTTGGTAATAAGCTCCGAACTCCGCTTTCGTATAAAATGGATATAATAAGTATATAGTGATCACACGCGGCCTGGAGATTTCCTGCAGTATTATATGCGATTGCCTTTTCCCCTCTTAAGAAAAAAAAAGAGAGAGAACATAAGTACCCGTTTTATTAATCTATCTCTATCGCGCACCCGTTTACGTCGTCGTCATCATTATCATCATCATCATCGTCGACGTCGTCGTCGTCGTCGTCGACAGTGGTGGTATTATAACGACGAAGGCTGTTGCTGGCGTGTACTTGTGTGCCACTATATTACACATATACTGCATTTTTTACATACGTACAAAAGAGTTAATATTCTTGTGGATTTATAACGGCGCACGTGTGTGATGGTGTGTTATATTTTGTTGCAGAGTCATTGGAGAGAAGCGAGATCGAGGCATACGTTATATATACAAAGTGCTATAGTAGCTCGAGCTTCGTAGAAGATATACCTATCGAGGAGATTAACGGACTACGAATCTAGTAGAATTATTGTGTCCATCTGATCAGCCTGGAACATGTTCATTTGGGACTGGCTTTCTGGGGTTCTGGGATACCTTGGTAAGAATTATACTATATAGGCTATACTGCTGCTACTGCTGCTACTATACTATTCGCGATATTATTGCTTGTATTATTATTAACTTCGGAGCTGTACGATAACGCGCAATCAAACTGGTTTTTCTTTTTATACTTGTGTATGCTAGCTCGAACTTATGGCACGACGTTATACTGTACTTGTTAATATCGGGAAAGTTTTATTTTTTATTTTATTTTTTTTTTAATTATTGATATGGGAAATGACTTTAAATTTTGATTTGTATTTATTGAAAACTTCTTGAGTTGTTGATTTGTAAAGAGGAGTGACCTTATTTTTTTACTTCATAATATAAAAGTATTTTAATGTCACTTGATTGATTAAGTATTTTATAAGTTGCATTTAAGGGATTTAAATATAAATACAGTTTGAATACTTAATTACAATTGAATCAAAGTTAATTAGATAATTTTGATAAAATAAAACTACATTTTGCAGAGATTAAATCTTTCATTTGCTTGAATGACATCAATCAGTATTGAATGATAAAGCTTTATTTATGCACAAATTTTTACATCATAAGATAAAGTTATGTTATTTTAAATATTTATTTAAAAATAATAATTATTATTTTTAATTAAATTTTTAATTATATAAGTTAAAATTTGTAATGTAAATAATATAAATAATGCTAAAGTAATTGACAATTACTTAAAATATAATTTTTTAAAATGCAATAAAATAAATATTAAAAAAAAAATATATTGGTTGTGCTATTAGGGCAATTTATTCTAATCTTGACATAGTTAAGATGTCATATAGATATATAGGTTCTATTAGTTTCTAAGTACCTATTTGTTGAGGGAGATTCTCTATTCTTGGCTTACTCAATTCTGGTAGTCATTCATCTACAAATATTTAAATAATCTTTTTTAAAATTGCAGTAGAGTTAATACAATTTTTTGAAGATTATTAATAAATTTTATATGTTTATAATTTTTGTGTTTTTTATAATTTTTCATCATTTTTAGGATTATGGAAAAAAAGTGGAAAACTGTTGTTCCTTGGGCTGGATAATGCTGGCAAAACAACTTTACTTCACATGCTTAAAGATGATCGACTTGCACAACATGTACCTACACTGCATCCAAGTAATAAAATTTCACTAGTTTTTGTTCCTATTTTTCTTTATTTATTTTTTGTTTTTTACTATTACTCACAAATCTTAGTAAGATTTGAATAAACTTTTAAACTTTTAAAATCAATTTGATTAATACTTTGTTTATTTCCACTTATTTTAAAGTGAAATAGCAACTTTAATCATATCTATTACAAAATATGTCTTTATCTCTTTACTTTATTTGATTCTTTTCTTTGTTACAGCATCAGAAGAATTATCTATTGGTAACATGAGGTTTACCACTTTTGATCTTGGTGGTCACTCTCAAGGTAAGAGCTGACTCAACAACTTGCAAATCTTTGTTTACAATTCTCTTATAGAAAATAAAGAAAATTAATCATTTATATTATTTACAACAGCAAGAAGAGTTTGGAAAGATTATTTCCCAGCTGTGGATGCTATAGTGTTTTTGGTGGATGCAAGTGACAGATCACGATTAGGAGAGTCTAGAGCAGAACTTGATGCTCTGTTAACTGATGAACAATTAAATACATGCCCGGTGCTTGTTCTTGGCAATAAAATTGATAAGCCTGGTGCAGCATCTGAAGATGAACTTAGGACTTGTTTCAATCTTTTTGGACAAACGACTGGAAAGGTAAAAATATTTTACTACTCTTAGTATTCTATTTTAACTAATAAAATTATTTTTTTTCAATCAATAACTGTATTAATAATGTTTTCAGGGAAAAGTTTTACGCTGTGATATTCCAGGCCGCCCATTGGAATTATTCATGTGCTCAGTACTAAAAAGGCAAGGGTATGGCGAAGGTTTTCGCTGGCTTGCACAGTACATTGACTGAACGCACGTATTTAAAATCCGAACATTTCAACTCCCCAGTAATTCATTATTTGAAAATGCCGGTTCATTCTGTTTATTGGCGTTAGTACAGCAGAATGAATTTAATTTTTACGAAAAAAATTTATATAAATAGGTGAGGGTTTCCGTGAATCTAAAATACATCAGGAATGTTGTACATGATGATAATGATGTTAATGATGAAGATGATGATTAACTGTAGCTATATGATCGATTCCTGTGGTATTAATGAGACTACAAATCGATACTACAAACTTCTCCATAAAGAAATGAATTCTATAGAATTCTTTTGAAATTTTTATTCTCTACTTTAATAAGTGCAGTGGTATACTGAGGAGTGGTTGAAACATTTTGGTAATAAAATCGCTAATAAAGTAATTATTTAAGAAGTTCAGACATTTTTATAGCTTATTTCTTTACACAAGTTAAAAAAGCAAGTCATATGCGTTATGAAATATTTGTAAATGTACAGGCTTACTTTTTGGATATAACATACAAGTAAACTTTTATTGCCTTGCATATAAATATAAATATATATTTATATTAAGTTCATGTTAGTTTTGGTTCAGTGTCCAAAATAATACAACATGGTAAAAAAAATTAGGTAATATTGTTATCAACATTAATTTATTACAATTAAGTAGCAAATTGTAATTTTTGCTTTTAGATTTTTTAAAACATTGGGATTCTGGCAATAGCTAAAATTTTAATTAAACATTTAAAAAAAAAACAATGAATGGATTTTTTCATTATTTATATACTTACGTTAAATTAAATATTCCAAAGATAATCAAAAACTACCAATATTTTGCAAGAAAAATTTGTTTCAAATAACTTCCTATTTCAAATAAGCGAATAATGAATGAAAAATGCAGATATCATTCATTCATTGTAAAAAGACTTCTGATATTTCACGTTGATTGTACAATTAGTTTATTCAATATTGATTGGTACATTCTTTATGTATCTGCAATAGTTGTAAGGTACTTAACATGCATTATTTTATTTTGATTAATTTTTACACAAATAAACAATGTTTTTATACAAGGAACATTTTTTGATGCATTTAACGATACAACAAAATTTAAAAGAATTTTTAACATATAAATTTTAAAGTATTAAACAATGATAAACAGATTTTATAAAGATATAAAATTTATTTTCAACAATTTTTAATATATACATTTATCGTATTTACAATTTTAACTCTTCTTTGGATGGTAATGAAGCAAAGTGCTGTTCAACACGTTCATTTGTAACTTCTTTCAACGTTTTAGGATTCCACGTTGGATTTTGATCTTTATCTATTAACAAAGCTCTTACACCTTGAAGAAAAATACAATAAGTATAAAGTTTTAAATCATAAAAAGCATTTTATAATAACTAAAAATAAAATTACCTTCAGCAAAGTCACTGTGCTTATTTAAGCTTGCACAACTTAATCTATAATCTGTAATTAAACACTCTGCTAAACTTTTGTGTCCACCCTCGTCAATTGCTTTTTTTGAAACTTTTAAAGACGTTGGAGACATTTTATTAAGCATTTCCACAACTTTTAATGCCCATTCAGATTTATTTGCTTCAAGCCTATTGCAAAAATTTTTATTATGTAAAACATCAATTTAAATGTTGCCATGTATCTTATTAATTACCTGCTAATGATATCTTCAACTGTTGGTGCAGAAAAACATTCATTGATCAAGCTTATATAAGGTAATAAACTAAATTCTTCTTTTATGTTTTCTGGAAGATATGGTTTCAATATGGCATCTACATTAGTATCATTTGAAATAAGTTTTTTAGTTACTTCCTCCAATTTATCAGAAGTCACATAATGAGTTGCAATTCCAGCAAGCAATACATCAGTGCCTATTTAAAAATAATAACAATGTAAAAATGTTTTACATTTTGAAAAAATTAACTTTTTACCTTTGAGTCGATGTCCAGTTAAACCTAAGAACAATCCCAATTTTCCTTTCAATCTTGATAAAAAATAAGAACCACCAACATCAGGATATAATCCTATTGCTGTTTCGGGCATAGCAAATAATGTTTTCTCAGTAGCAATTCGATATTTACCATGAACAGATAATCCAACACCTCCTCCCATTGTTATACCATGTATTAAGGCTACATATGGTTTTTTATAAGTTCCAATCAGATGATTTAAACTAATAAAAAATAAATATAAAAAATATTCATCACTACCAACAAAGTTTATTTAGAAGTCTTTATAAATTAAAGAAAAAATTAAATTACGTGTATTCATTTCTAAAAAAATCTTTTCCTTCTTGGTCTCCACCTGGTTGAGCCAAAGCCATAACTATAGATTTCACATCACCTCCCGCACAAAATGCTTTATCTCCAGTTCCTTTAATTATAACTAAATTTTTTGTTGATTCCCATTTTTTTAGAACTGGATAAATCTTGTCAACCATGGAAAGGTTCAAGGCATTTAATGCTTTAGGTCTATTCAATACTATTATACCCGTGTTACCATGCTATTTTAAAAATTTTTTAAATTTAGTGTTAACAGTTACAACTGATTAGATTTTTATTATTAAAAAGAAAATACTCACTTCTTGGAAAAAAACTTCATCCGTACTGGTAGCTGCTGTGTATGGATAATAAAAATCACTATTAATCTAATTCAATTTAATAAAGTAAAAACTATCTAAACTATTTCTAATCATCAAAAAAACAATAGATTTTTTTTTCTTAAATTAATTAACTTAATAATATTCACAAGATTAGAATAAACACTACTTGCAATATAATATAAATCTAATTTAAATACCTGAACCACTATGCGCAGAAAGCATTCTCACAAAATTTTTCACTGGCACTCTGCTTAAATTCAATGACAGCTTCATAGCTACGTTGTTAATCTAAAAGAAAAAATCAAAGTCACGCTAAATGTATTAACAACGAAGATACAATAATGACATAACTACTTATTCAGAATAAGTATTTACCATATTTTCTTGGTAAGCCGCGCTTTGTGTTTATACCTCTTTAAAGAGCGTCTGCTAATGTAATTTTGTGCCCGCAAATAATTAATCCTGATGTAGTGTAATATAAATATAAAGACTAGCAAGATTCTATTATTCCAATATATAAGTATAGTATAGGTAGAACGTTTTAATTCTTTGGTAGGTTAAGACTTGCTATGAAAAGCACTAAACACTTGCTTTTGCTCCGGAATTATTGTGGAGCAATCGCAGCTGTTTTTATCCAACAGCTTATCGTTCCGGAGCAAATGCTGAGGTAAACATCGATTTCATGTGCAATGATATATATATTATCTCGGTAACATCACTGGTATTATCGCCAATAATTTGCCAAGAATAAGTCTTCCGTTTCTATATACTCCCGTCGTGCAAGATGCTATGAAATCGGGCGGACTTATACTTAAATCGAATCTATTTTCTTAAAATAAAAATAACATGATATAATAAAAAAAACTAATTATGATTTGATTATGTTTTATAAAATTAAGTACTATGATACTTTTCGATAATATAAATTTCTTTCGCTAAAGTTTCGAAATTATGATTCAGACTAGTATATTCGACTCATATTGTACACTTTCAAAATTCCATTTTTATTAGACCTTTCAATTAGACCTGAGGTATCAGGAGCATAGAACGTGCGAAGAGGTTGTATCTGCTCCTTAATACTGGCACTATATGGCGTGAGATTTGACTCTATTTCATCTATAAATTTTGAGAATTTTTGCTCTGAAAGAAAATAAATTAACGCATAAGGTAAAACGTGTATATTTATAATTACACTTTGATCTTTTATCAATATTTTTTTATTAAATTACAATCCGTCTTTGTGTATAAAAAAATTTCAATAGCACGCTGTTTGCTAGACGCTCGACCAATCAGCGTTCACCGCCATTTGAAACTAACTTCTCAAGGGTAGGACGGATTGCACGGTTGATATTAGGAACTCATAATTATAAAGGAGGTTTTGATATATTGTATTCAAGCAGCTGGTAAGTAGTTGACAATAAATTGTCAGTATTATTATTCGCAACTTGGCGAGGCTGTAAATGTAATATTTACGTTTGCAATAATTCTTTTATTAACAGTTTGAATTTTTTTAGATAATCTGCATATTTGGTATTTATTGAAATCAATGTAGAGGAGGACGTGTATTTGATTTTTCATGAGTAAGTTGAGCTTTTAACCTGTAATTGAATTAATTGTAAATTTTAAGAATATTAGTGAGCTTTAAAACTATCGAAAACGAATTATAATTTTTGATTGAAAGAGCTCAAGCTTATTAATTGTTTTAACGAAATTTTACGGGTGTAAGCTCACTGCTATAATTAAATCGAGCTTTAATTCTTTTACAGGTCCTAGAATTAAACTCACGATCAGTGAATGAAAAATTCTATTTTCTGTTGATTTAGCTAAAAATACAAAATAAAAACGAAAATAATACAAATAATGATAAAAATATAAACTTTTTTTAACTTTAAAATTTAAAAGATAATTTTTCTAAACGCTACAGTTAGAAGATACAAATAATAAACTTAGTCTAATCAAAATTGGATAATAAAAATCTATATAGACTATCAATACCTTGGTCGATAAATCAGGGATTATAAAAATCGATTCGATTGAGTCTATACCCAATAAGAGTAACTGTAAATTTTAAATTCTACTTAAATCTCATAAATCATTTTGAGTGAACTCAAATAAAAATCTACAAAATCATAAAGTAAGCTTGCATTCGTTTGAAGCATCAGTTTTGATTTTTCTATTCATTTTTTACTTAAAGTTCATGCGAATTGTTTAGAACGTAATTTTTTTCTTAATAAAATTGCTCTTAAAAATGTTTTATAGGTATGTTAAAATATTTTTATTTATAATTATTATTTAAAATAAATATTAAAAATTAAATTTTCATATCAATTTAAAAAATTCTTTAAATTTTAACAGAACAAATCAACTAATATCACTCCAAATCATAAAATACCACACTGCTTTAATAAAAAAAAAAAAAAAAAAAAA